>VXBZ01001732.1:151821-180407 GCA_013399135.1 Heliornis fulica | reverse complement strand
ATAATAAATTAGGAGTTTCTCGTGGTCGAAGCTGAAGTTCTTATTTCAAACCCAGCTAACCAGGAGCCTGGAAAAGTTGTAGGGAAGCGGCTTAAAGTTTGAGATGTACAAGCATCAGACAAAGTCTCTTTGGTGATGCCTTGCTGGCCGATTAACTGTTACAATTAGATTTCGCAGCAGCAAACGGGTGATACTTTTCCAGACGTCTTTTTCTTTGCTGCTGCTGCTTTTCTGCCTCCTCCACGTTATGGGGTCTTTTAACAAGTGAGACTTGAGTTGTTTAATAGGCGGAGGATGGGAAGGAGGGGAGGGAACTCCTTAAGGAGGGGAAAAAAAAAAAAAAAAAAGTAAACGAACCCTGCCCCTTTAAATGATCTCAGCCAAAGACTAATTCAGCGGCTAGGTTGATTTCTTCATGCCCCACAGTTAGGGGGTAACCCCCGTTTCCCCACTCCCTGCATCTCTAGGCTTGGGGTGTGGGACTCATCCCTCCCACAGCTGCTATTCGACTAGGACAGATTTTGCTGCTGCTGGTTTTCATTAATAAAGGAATTGCCTCTATGAATGGATGAACTCTGCAGTTTCCAACCCCGCTTTGCCCATTCACTCTCTGAAACATTCGTTGTAGTAAATACCCCAGGAAGCTCTCCCTCGCATTAACACCCATACCACTTGCGTTAAAACAAGGCATGAAACACGCTGAGCGAGTTAATAACTGTAAAATTGCGATGTTACTTGTGTGTTTTTAGGTTTTTTTTTTGTTTGGATTGTGTTTTTTTTTTTTTTTTTAAACCAGACATGTTCCTCCTTGCTGTGCTGATGGCCTGCAGGAAGCCACGGGCTTACAAACAGCACACCCCACCGCCCGCCGGCAGCTTCCCTTTGTAAGTGCTCTCGCCTCAGAGGTGGACCCCCGCCACATACACTTTTCAGCCCCTTCTCGCTCGGAATGACTGACCTTGGTCACTAGGTGGCACTGTTGAAGTGAGAGGGAGCCCCCTAACACCCGGCGCTGGGTCGCCCTGCCGGAGCGAGGCCGGTGCGGGCGGATGCGCGGAGCCGGGCTGGATGCTGTGGTGTCTCGCCGTGCCCTGGCCGGGACCCTCCGGGGGAGGATGGAAGGGTGGGATTCTGCTTCTCATTTCCCCATGTTGTTTTCTCAAGGACCACAAAGGTCGCTGCTTGGAGGCGTCGAGCCCACAAAGGAGACCATGTCCAGACACCATTGGGAAACCCGGCTGTGACTCTTCGCCAGTTATCGCCGTCATTACCTTCTGTCATGGGAAAACTTTGCAGCACCCAGGGGTCCTCATACACGATGAATGCGTTAGAGTCGGTGGTTACCTAGACTAGAGGCTTTTGGAGAGAAGTGGTCAGATGTTTGGGTGTGCTCCATCACTGCCAAGGGGAAGAGTGGCTTTAGGATGTGAGTTGAAGCTGAGATCCTCAACGAGTTGGTCTGCCTCAAGTAACAAGTTTAAACCAGGGGCTTGTGGCTGGTTTAACCTAGCAGTGTCAGGGAAAACAGCTGTCTCACCCTCCTCCTGCTTTAGGCTTCTCATTCCTGCCTCCTTTCTATCCCTTTGCCTGTGTCAGGAGAACTAACCCAGGTTAGAAAAATAGCTGTTTGGGGAGAGGGAGCAGCAAAATGTCTGAACAAGTAACTTGGGCAAGGAGAAGGCAGGACAACTGTTTTTGCAGCAGTCTGGTTTATGATAGTTTAGATGTTCTTGTGAAAGAACAACATGGCTTAGCAAGCATGAGGTCTACTGGGGTTTTGAGGCGTTCTTCTGTTTCAGGCCTTTCTCCCTAGGCAGCAGTTCCTATATTCCAACCACCTCCAAATGGTCTGTGTTACAGAACCTTCTGCAACAGGACCCAGCATGTCTCTCATCAGGCAAAGAGCAAATTGCAGTTTTTACTCTGAGCAGGGCTGGAGGGCAGAAGGGTGTCGAGAGGGCTAGTCCCCTGTCCATACTAACCCTTCCTACCACTCAAATATGTAGTGTAAACCAGGCTTAGAACACCATGAATATTAGTCATTTAACTAGTCAAGGAGCTATCTCAAAGCTCTGCCACCATTACACATGTAACCTAGTCCTCAACATTTGTATGAGTCCTAAAGCATGATTTCCTGACATCAGACTTTCTCTGGTGCTGCCAGAGGCAAGAGAAGATGAAATTGTAACCCAGATGTCCTAAGCCTATACATGTTTATATACGGTTACCCCTAAAGCTGTGCCTTGGGGAGCTATTGTTGACAGCCTCTCTTGGGTTCTCTGGGCACTTGTGTGTTTTGTCTTCATTTGGAGACACAAACATCCATGTGGTCCTGTGTCTTGTCCATCCCCCTCTGGAGACTTCACAATCTAGGATCATTTCTGAAATGAAGTTTGAGTGGGTTTGGGCTTTTTTTCTTCTTTTTTTTTTTTTTGGTAAATGTTACAGATGAACTATTTCAAATGAGCATTTGTTACAAATGAGCTACTGCTCATTACTTTTTAATGTTTTAAATTTGGAGGCTGCACGTCTCATCTAGTGATGACTGTATATTACTTTAGAAATACACAGTGTCCCATTGGCTTAATCCCATGCTCTTTAGTTTGAACAGAGATCAAGAGACAGAGTCTGGTGAGGCACAGAGTCTTGCTTGTATTACAGGGGCAGCAACAGCAGCACTTCAATCCACTGAAACTTTGTCTTAGAAAATGACATAATGGGAGTGGAAAGTCTCTCATGTCTACAGCTACTTCTGCAGCCCTAGCTCATCTTGTGTGATCATGTTGTCAGGAAAAGCGGGATAGCGTACATTGCTGAAGCTAGGTTTGCCTACCAGGAATGAATTAAAAGAGGAGGATATGATTAAAGCAAATCCACGCAGTGCTATAGGAAACAGATGTAGATGTGTTTCATTGGATGTGTATCACATCTGCATTTATGTTAAATTACTTCTACATGGTTACCATTATCAAGCAATCCTGTTTTATAACTGGGATTTATAATCACAAGTAGTGGGGAAAAAGGACGTCTTGGCTATCAGCGTCCGCAGGTATTAATGACCATCAGCAGTAAGGCAATGATTTTATGAACTAACCTGACTTCATTTGTAGTTGAGGCAATGGGGTTATTTGACAGAGGTCAGACAAAACACAACTTGGGAGGAGTTTGACACAGACTATAGTTAAAGAAACTGGTTTCTGCAGAGCAAAATAAGGGACAAATTGATGGCACGTCAGTCACTTTCCAGCAACTGCCAAGTACTTGCTCATATCCTCAGAAGATGGCTTCATGTGTATTTTACCTTTCCTGGCACCCTTAAATTTATCACTCACCCCCCAACATACAGCATACACGCATACACGCCAGCCTAGTCCCTTGCTTGGACGAGCAGAGTCATGGTGCTTAACTGACAGCTTCAGTGAACCGAGCTGTGCTGAATGCAGCCACAAAGCGTGAATGTAATTTCCAATGTGCACATTGAACTGGCTGTCCAGGGTGAAGGGAACTCAGGCTGGGGGAAATGGGGGTGTTCTCAGGTAGAAACGAGCAGCAGGACTGTCCTAAACAGCATCATCAGTAGCATTGCTCCCAGGAAGGTGCAAGCAGAGCTGGTCCTTCAGTGAAGCTGAGGTGGCTGAGCCCATCTGTGTGAAGGACTCGTATCTCACGTCTTCTCTATGGTAAGGATTTACACACTTTTTTACTGAAGATCAGCTGCTGTGCAGGGCTTATGGGATGAAAAAGAAGCAGCAAACTGTTTGCAATATACAGTAAGAAAATGAGAAGTAGCAAGGACCATTTTTATCTAACAGTGAAAAGCTGGAAGTGGAAGGTAGTCACATTCACACTCCATGGGAGGCACATTTTATAGTGAGCTTTCTTTAGTGGCTGTCTGAACTATGAAGGGGAGTGGTGGATTCTTATGTTTTGAAATCCTCTGGATGCTTTTTTGGAAGCCACATTTTAGTTCAGTGCAATTTATTGGACCCAGTACAAGAATAACTGAACGGATTTCCATAATGAGGACATCAGACCAAGCAATCTAGCAGTTTCTTCCATCCCTAAACTCCATGAAACTACGAACAACCAGGCTGACAGGTCAGGTGTGTTCCACAACTATTTTCATGTGTTGCAGATTCTTCTGGCAGTGAGAGAGTTGATACGGGTGTAAGCATCAGAAAAACCATGCCTTGACTTATGATTTTGTCGTACCTGAGAATCTATTTGTAGATTTTAGTATAAATGTCATGGGCAGCTTGAGACTCAGGAAGACTTGGTACAGACTTTATACTTGGTGGTTGTTTTCACTATATACAGAACCATTTTAGAGGCTGCCAGTGTTCTAGGCACTTAAATCCAAGGTTATTTATAAGTGAAGCTCTACAGTTGTTACCATTGAAGTAACAAGGTTCTTTTAAGAGGATTCCAATGCACAAACATGAATCCACAACAAAGCAGAAATTATATTAAAGCTTTTATTGTTTTAAGCTTTGCTAAGCTGTTGTCCAGCACATAGCAGTGCTAAGAGAAAGCTTAACTATGCTATGTTCAAGCAAATAGCAATTGTAAGAGAGAAAGCCTTGCTAGGCTCTTTAAGAAATATAAAGAATAATAAGAATAAAGATTTTAAAACAGTCCCACCAACCTTGGGATCTTCACAACACCTCCAAGCAGCAGGATGCTAAGGATCCACATCGTAGCAGTGAAGGGAGGCAGGCACAGCATCTTCAGGGCATCCCCTGCAGCTTCAAGGTACTCTTGATGTCTTTCCCGCCGAGGCAGCCTCCTTATATCCTGCATCAGCCACAAGCTTGGGTTTCTGAATGTGGGGCCAACACATCCAGCAAGCCCTGCTGGACTCGTGAGCCTGATTGGCTGACAGCGGGTGACTTCCTGTCCTGATTGACCAGCAACGTCTCTCTGTTACACTATCACAGTGTTATGGTTTCCCCCGCACATGAAGGTTCAGTTCTCATGGGACCGTTGTGCTTTCCTTCTCCCATGAAGGTTGGTTCTCATGGGAACAGTTTTAAAGTTCTTTCTCCCTGGTCACCCAGCCAAGGTAACCTGGCCAGTGTTTGTCCATCGTGTCTGACAGACCATCCTATATTATCCCTTACACAACAGGACATGGAGAAAAACCACTTGTCTTTACAATAAAATCACTCTTGCAAAATTGAAGCTTTCCAACAATTTCTTTCATATAGCAGAGGAAGCCATAACTCAAAGCAAGAGTTAGAAGCTAATAGCAGGCAGGTTCAGTTTAGAAACAAATCATGCACATTTGGATGTGTCCAGAACTCTTGGCTAGAGCACGTGTGGTCATCAGCACAAACACCCTTCAGGATGGTTTGAAACAATGTTTAACGTGTAAGCAGCATGGAGTAGAATTTAAAGCGGGTCAGTCAGAGGTTTCTTTTGTGAAATCTAATTTAAGAGAAATGACTTCATGGCATGTCTGTAGTCTAATGCAACAATAGTGAGAGCCCAGTTTAGAACAACTCAATGTTATTTTTAAATAGGAGCATTACACTCTGTAGGATCCATAGATTGCACCATGTAAAACAAAGAGCACATGCAATTGGAAGATGTATCTACAAATGATGACTGTGATAGTAAACTAAACTGACCAGAGACTGGCATCTCCAGGTTAGCCCAAGTTCATCCATTGCTTCCAAGATCCTGGCAGAGCTGATCCTGACCGGTTTGGAAACCCTGACTATCTCCGAGGAAGACCAGTTCCCCACCTGTCAGTAAGTCAGGGCTCTCTCCTCCAAAAGTATGCTCACGAATGTACTCCTGTACATTCTCAGCTGCCTTCGGATGGAGAAAAAGGACAGAATAGTGGGTTTTACACCCATTAGCATGGAGGTTTTTAGAAGCCTCCATGACTGGTTTCAGGTATTCGCCTTGATTAAACACTCCACTGCCTAGGCAGGACACTGAGGTGATGCAACTGGTAAGAGCCTGCCTGAAGCAGTGTCCTGGCCTCTTCCAGCTTGGTCTTTGGCATTGTCCTCCCAATCAAGTTACTAATTGAGATGGTGTAGTCATCCTCAGCTGCCACATGGGAATGAAGACACAAGGATCTGGACCCTCAAAGGGGCTTATTTATTGCAACGACAATAATAACAACATCAACAATAAAATTTCTTTGAATTTTAATGAAATCAAGTTTTTATTAACTGAAATAAAATTTTATATTTTCTCTGAGATTATAAAATTTAGGTGGGGGTTCAGGATACCCCTTTAATTAATTTTCAAGGTGATCATCTGCCTGTTGTTAGTACTTCCCAACCAGTTCATTCATTGGTAAGTATCTGTTCAAATAATTATGCAGTCTCTTGGTCACTTTCCAAGAACATGATTCATATTCCAGACCAGTGGTAGGAAGGTGACTACTACTGAATTGACAGTCCCTCCCTACCATCACCAGCTCAGTGACAGTTGGGTCACCATCCTGCAAGCATCTGAGTACAGCTGTCCCATCAGATCCTAAGGTATGCAGCTGCACCCATACAACTTGGAGGCCCATTTTCTTCCTGTGTTGTATGAAAATTTGCCAGAAATTGAAGGACATGTATACCCCTTGTCCCTCTCTCTGCACGTCCCACATCAGAGAAGTAGGTTTGAGTTAGTGATTAATTTTTCATCAAAAGTATCTAAAATTGGGAGTGAACCTAATGCTTGTGGGCTGCCAGGCTGTGCGACATGCAGACCTTACCAAGAAGGTGCATCTCAGGGTGGGACCCACTGCACTTCTCTACAGCGACATCTTGTATGACAACACTAACAGTTAGTTGCTGGTCCCAGGAGCACAAATTTGCCCATGTTTTTTCTTGCCTGGGATGTGCTATTAGGCTGTGGGAAGGATACGGCCCCACTTTGCGGACTTCTCTGGCTTTCATGGCATGAGGTCTGGGTAGGAAGCTGGATTGTTGCAGATAACAGACGAGCTGTTTGGTCAGGTGGCCACTTAGTTTCCAAAGATTTTGTCCCAAGTTATGCAATGCATCCAGAGTGTGTGAAAATGTTTTTCTAGCAAGACATGAACCTGAACGGAGCAGCATTGATTGCAAATGATGAATATCAGAGTACTAATGATCCCCAGCAGCTTGCGTGCAAAGAAGGCAAGACTTCATCATGGCCAAACACAAACCAAATAATTTTTGTACTTTCCTCCACAATTGGAGCAGGGAGATGGTGCCATAGACCTTTTGCAAACATGTGTTTGAACGTACGTGCTGATAACAAAGCAAACCTGTGAGTGATGACAGGCTGCAGAGCCTGCTGATTGAACATGCTTTCCTAATCTTTTACTGAAAATGTTGCTTTCAGTTCTGGTTATAAGTGTAGATTTCAAAGATACTGCTCTTTGCTGCCTGCTGTCAAACCCCCTTGACAACAAGGGGGTCTTTTACCTGACTTACTCCTTACCACAGGAGTCAGTGACATATCAGAGCTACCAGTGAATCAGCAGAGATTTGTCAGAGCTAACGTGCCCTGACACAGAGTTCAGCTTTTCCAGGTGCTGCTTTCTGTGGTCTGAAGTGATAATGAATGTCTGGACTATGGTGGGGGAAAGTGTTTCCGTCGCTGGCCACGGGAAGAGGGAAAACTCCGGGTAGATACAGGGATGGAAACAGTGACTTGAGAAGAATCATGAACTTCCATGTCCATCTGTCAAAGAGAACCATGATCCTAGTCGCCCTGCTGTCCCCACTGCAGGCTGTATCACTGCAGGTGGTCGCTGTATCTCTGATTCCCCAAACAACCCAGAAGCAGCATAGTAAGATGGGAGGGGAGCATGTGCCAGGGATGGATATTTTTCCCAAGATTTTTCCATTGTCAGTGGAGGACAACAGCTTCCCACAGAGAGTAAAATATTTGGAGCATTCTGGCTAATGAGACACCCCCCTTTCAAATCTTGCTATTGCAAGGGCATTTAGCAATAGGATGAGGGACAGTGGTTTTAAACTAGAGCAGGGTAGGTTTAGATTAGACATTAGGAAGAAACTGTTTACTATGAGGGTGTTGAGACACTGGCACAGCCTGCCCAGAGAGGTGGTGGAGGCTTGATCCCTGGAGATATTCAAGGCCAGGCTTGATGGGGCTCTGAGCAACATGATCTAGTTAAAGGTGTCTCTGCTTAATGCAGGGGGTTGGAGTAGATGACCTACAAAGGTCCCTCCTAGCTCAACACATTCTGTGATTCTATGATTCTATTCTATGATCTTTTGGTGTTTCAGTGAGTGGCGTTTCCCCACTGTGGCTGGAGGAGACAACTGTGATCTGGTTTTTAAAATAATTCCAGTGTTCCTGGCTGGTGAATGTTTCTAGAGGTTAAACATACTTTACTGATTTCATTAACCTTCTGGAGTAACCTTCTGCATCTCACACAATGGTCTGTGGAGGCAAACAGACAGTTTAGCATAACTCTCTGCTACTGGTATTTAAACAGTCATTTCAGCAAACACTCGTGTTCTGTGGCAGCGGTAAGAAGTGCCACCCGCTGTCTGCCATCCAGCTGGAGCCCAGGGTGCTGCTGGACATGACACTGAACAAGTAGTTATCAGAGAGACCCCTTTCCTCCCATGACATTGAATGCCACCACAGAGCCCTCATCTTTCTGAGCTCAAGAAAGACTTTTTTTTCCTTTTGAACATGCTCATCTGATAGCACATCAGACTATGTCTATTGCACCAGACCAGGCAGCACCAGCTTCAGGCTCCAGCCCGGTCGTGAGAACACAAAACATAACTTTACCTTCCAGGACCAGTGAATGGACTGTAATTAATTTATTTTCCTGGGATAATCACAGACTGTGCAATATATTAGACATAGGGTTGCTGGGACTTGAGTTACAGCAGGTTAAGATTTGCAGCACATGGCTTGGCCCAATCAGATGCATTCATTCAGGCCATGCTAATGTATGTTTCTGCATAAATCCCTTCACATTCCTTCTGCAGTGGGTTCAAGCTGAGCTGTGAAACACCTCAGATGCAGTGTCTGGGTATGCAGCATAAACTCATTTGTGTTCAATCCTACATACACACAGCACATTCCAGATTACAGCAGGCACAAGGCCTTTTAACCTGGATGTATTAAGACTCTTAGTCCCTCTGCTAACCCTGCTCAGCTCACCAAGCCCTAACAGGCTCATTTCTCTTGCTGTCCCATCTCCTACCCCATTGTTGATGGATTCACCCTGCATAATGCAAAGAATAATAAATATATTGATGTCTTCCAGGTCAAAATCAGGGGGACAGATGTATGAAGGATATATTTTGTGGCACTGCTTGGTCCTTCAGGTTGCTACCATCTGATGATGTTTCTTACTAAAGCATCTTGCCAGCAAAGTGCCACCAAAAAAATGGAAAAGTACACCACTTTCTATCAAGCTACCAGTGAATGGGCAGTTACAGTAAAAAGAGTGAGCACGGCATGATTTATTAATATGGTCACATAGGGATATTTCCAAAGGATTCCCCTCTCCATTTTCTGCAGGTTGATATTAACTGTTATTTATTATTAATGATTACTTTATTTGACAAACACATTTTTGAAAAAAATTTGAGATGTTTAGCTACAGTGTTGAGAGACAAGGCAGAAAGTTCATACCCTTGGTTGCAGATGGCTGGGTAAGCTTGAAATACTAGGGGACAGCGTCTTGTTTTGATTTCTGATGTGAGTAGATTGGAGATTGAGGCAACTGCAGCAGCATAAATCTCCAACCGTTGTCTATGACTTCAAGTCCATTCACTCGAGCAGACCCATTTTTCTGGCTGGCTTTTGGCCAAATCTGTCACAGGGAAGAATCATGTTGTAATGCAATAGCATCCTGACTCTGCAGGATACTGTTTGATCTTGGCTATATAGATGGGGTTAAGCCATACTATGATGGCGTTATGGCAGCGTGCTGAAGTCCTTTGAAGATCGGGAGTTTTCTCATCTGTGTGAGCTGCACTCCTTGCTGGAAGGAGACTCATCCCAAGTGGAAGCAGAGAAATCATGGGAAAAGCAGAACTAGATTAGGGGAGAGCTTCTCATAAATCTCTGTTCTCAAGAGAAAATTGTGCAGATTCCCTTTGCATCCTGGTCCAAGGGAAGTGGCAGCTAACAGACATTTCTTTCCACACTTCCCTTCCAGATTCATCTGCAGGGTCCTTTGAATCCCAAGCCTGCTTCCTTCCTGTGTTTTTTCAGATGGGCTTTTCAGCCTTCCGCCTCTCCTGGACCTGTAGCTTTTTGCCCATCACCAACCCATCATTGCGAAAGGTTAGTCAAGTGTGGGTGCTTTGTCAGCCCCATGTGGCCACAGTTCTCTGCACTCAAAAGCAAGGCGGTTTTTCAACTGAGAGTTGCTGGGAATCCCTGAGTTTGGAGTATGTGGTGTATAAGCAGGCTGGTAATGGCTGTCACATCATCCGTTAGGCAAAAGATTTTGATCTGTGTCCTTGTGGTCTCCATTTACAGCTCAGCAAATTGGAAACCTTGCTTCGCACAGATAACTCTCATGTTGCTCAAATACAGTAGATGTACTTTTGAAGGGAACCCTGATGAAAAAAAATCACAAAAAGGTTAAGATTAAAATTAAGTACCAGTTTGCATTAAAAAAACGATGCTCCAATCATCAAGGCTTGAGGCCAGTCAACCTTTGCTTCTGTGGTGTCTACTAAATGTTTTGTCCATGTTTATCTTAGTGAAGGAATTTATTTTGGCCCTTTTTTTGATACTTATTTACCCAGTGCTTAGGATACCTTCATATTTTTGAAACTTATCTATCTCTCTGATTAATTTCATAGAAACTGGTATGAGAGTAAAAAAACACTGACAGATTAAAAAAATAGTTACAAAATAGAGGAGGCAAAAACTACTTACCAGACATTAAATAGACAAGGTAATAAACATTTTGAAATAATATTCTAAAGCATGAATGAAAAATGCCCACCACAGTTAATCCCCTTTGCATATCATAGCTACTTTTTGACTGTGCAATGGGATATCTACATTTTTAAATGCCAATGAAGTTTAAGACCTCTTAGTCATAGGGAGTTGCAGGGGATTAATAATGATTCTGGCACAATGAAAATTTCCTCTTAACAAGTACTTTCATTTTTTTCCCTGTCATTAATCTTGGATGATCTGTCCATGTCTCTGTTTTTATCGTCTTTCCTCTTTCAGGAGTCATTCATCCCCAAAGCAGTTTTGCAGTTGTACAGGCTGTTTGAGTCAGCCACAGCAGGGAGGGCAGGGCGGTGAAGAACCCCAAATCCTTATCTTGTGCCTACCACTGAGACCCTCCATCTCCCTGGCATCATGTGTTTTGTCATCTTCTAGGTGGCTGTTCAAACCCCTCAGCAACTGGGCAATGTTTAGATAAATGCAAGCTGGCAACCCAAGGTGTGGATCTGGGTCATGGTGATATGTTATACTGGGTCATCATTGATTCTTTCTCAGAAACAGAGAGGAATGTTTAATTGAAGGGAAATATCAAACAACTTTTCCTTTTTTGTTTTTCATTTACTATCCGTCTTCCTCTACCAGCATCCCCATGAGATATTTCCTGTTTCCCTTCGCCCTCCCACAGGGCAGGTAACCACCCAAGCAGCACATTTTGTGGCACAGCATTAGGCTTGTCTTATTCTACCAACTGCAGGAGAGGCTCATGGGATGCTGCTACACAGTAGAAATAGTCCTAAGTCCAGGCTTAGGTGTCAGTTCTTTTTCAGCCCATCCTTCTTGCCTGCATGGGCACCTGTGGTGCTGCTTCTGGATTGGCCTATGAGGTTCTCAGGTAAGTTTGGAGGTTTGGGGGAACACTAGCTCACAGTGTGGATTGGTTCCAACACTTTGTAGCTGGCCAAAGTCTTCAATGTCCCTGTGCTGAGTCTTCACATGGCCTCTGCAGAGCTGCCTGAGAGCTTTTCCAGGGGGACCCATTGCTGTGTAGCACAGGAGCAGATGGGAAGTTGGAGTCTGAGAGGGCCCTTGATGCACTACACTGGTTCTACTTCGTATTTCAGACATCAGATATTCAACAATTTTTTTTCCTGGTCTCATGTATCCTTGTGTGTGCTTGTGTTGGGTGGACTTGACTGCCTGCTCTGCTCCCTTTCACCTCCAAGACAGATGATCGAGAAGAGCAGATGAAACCATTTCCTCCCAGTGGGGTGTCCTGGTGATGCCTGGCACAGACAGAGGAGGTTAGTCAGAGACCACTGGAAACAGAGCAACCTGGGAGGAATCTGCTTCATCATGCAGCTGCTATTGCCTAATGTGCGCTTTGCACAACACAGTAATTGGTTCCAACTGAGTCAGGGCAGAGTCCTGGCAAGGGAAATTTCATGAAGGGCGTGCAGCTCTATGTCAGGGGACGCCGTGTTTCTGAAATCCTCAGCTGGTAAATGAGCTCAGAAGAGAGCTGCAAGAGGCGATTTGCTGCTGAGTGGTACAGAGAGAGCTTTGAGCTGGTCTGAGTGAGGCTATACAACCAGATCCCTGCCTCTCCAGTGCATGTGGACACTTATTTTTTTGTCCAGAGAGGACACTCTTATTGCAGATATATTAAGAGGTCTGCAGAGACAAGCCTCCGCACGGCTGATGTTTATTGATAATATTCGCTAAAAGCATTTCTCACCTCTGCTCTAAGTTGTGAATATTATATGAGCTCAAGACAGTTGCATTTGGAAAGGTATGAAATCTGGTAAAAACAGACTCACGCTACTCTCTTTGTTCAGTATTAGTGACCAATAACATTAGCAATGCATAATATCATACCCATTGTAAAGGGGATAAGTGACAACATAAAATGAAAGTCAATATGAATTTGTTCTTTATTTACACAGGGGAATGTTGGGATTTACTCACTATTGCCATGGACCTGTTGGAGTTCTGCTTAAGCTGATTTAGCCAGAGAGAAACCAGGTTTGGAGCAGCTCTAATCAGTATATACCATGGTTCTCGTATAGTTATGATGTAAAACCTGTGACTGAGATGTGCTTCTAGCCACATGATTGTTTTACACAAAAACATTTGCATTTTCTAATACTATCCTTTCCAGAGATTTATTTTATCGGTGGGATAGCTCTTTCTTTCTTGCTTCCTTTTTTGTTTTTCTCTTAAACTGATGTATATATCAAGGACGCAGTGCCCTTTTATTTTATTTTCTGTCCTTTTTGCTCCAGCTCACTGCCTGCTGCCTTTTTTCCAAGCCTTGCAGTATTTCATTCCTTCTCTCCCTTCCCCCAGTCTGCCAGTGTCAGTGAGAAACAAAACTACTGAAACCTGAGCTTTCTGGTTAGAGAAGATGAAGAATGAAAGGAGGAGGAGGTGGTAATTAAACCCTTCCCCATATTATTCATGCAAAGGAATTGTCTTTGAACACCACTTTATCCTGAGAGCTGCTCTGAGTTCAAAGAGAAAGCCGAGCTGTCATTCTGGGGCCTTAATCTAATCACAGTATCCCACTTTGATTTAAAAATATTCTTAAGAGGTGGCAAACATCTCTTCCTATCTACCCTTTCATTTTTTGGTGTTTGGTTTTTATTTGGTTTTTTGGTTTTGTTTTTTTTTTGGTCCTAAGAATGTTGTTTTGGCATTTTTCTTGTAGGGTTTTATCATCTAAGTTAGGCTATCATTTAAGAGATCCAAGCTTTTAGTAGTATCAAGAACAGAAAAATACTGCTCTATCTACAGATTGTTTTATATATCTCTACAGACATATGACTGAAAGTCTTTCCAGGAGCCTGTGTCTTTCAAGATATTTCCAGATTCATGCTTTAAGAAGCAACTTTGAAATTAAGTGATGCTTCCTGGGACAGGCATCTACCTTCTACCTGGATAGATTTAACGTTTTTAATCACTTGGCATATAAAGAGTACTGAATATGTTTCTTCATACTTTTCTTGCCTGGTTTCCTATGAGGAATCCCAGAGAAACACTTTTAAATGTCAGTCCAGTTCCACACAGAACACAAATGCACCCACTCACACACATACGCTCACCATGCACATTTAACCTGTTTTGTGTCCTTCCTTGTGAGGGTTGTTCTACATCATCTGTTGTAAGTGGCCAAAAGGGATTTTCAAGTGAAAGCTCCAGTGTTATGGGAAAAGTGCGGGTAAGATAGGGCTGACTCCCTCTTCCACCTCCAACTGCCCTCCATTGAACCACACCCTTGCATTTATTTGAGAGCATTTATTTGTGAGCATTTATTTGGTTGTTCAGACCGTCCTTGCTTGTACAAGGTGCTCCTGAAGATTCTTGCAGCGCTTAGAGTAGGCAGGTGCAGAATAGAGGCAAAATAAAGGTACAGTCATTGCAGGCTGAAGTGTTTCTGAGCATGTTTGAATTGTATGATGATTTTAGCTCCTTGGCAGCATAAATGGCACTGAAGAATTGCCTGCCCAAATGTAAGCATGAATGCCTGGGCTGAGGTGCTTGACTCTGTGTGCCCCACCTGAGAAAAGATCTCAGGCCTCCCCAATCTTGTCCTTTGATTCAAATGCAAAATAAGGCAACAAGATTTGATCTTCTTTTGTGGATATATGTGAGGATAAAAAAAAAACTTTTAGGCCAAAATAATAATAGCATAAAAGAGATTTCCCCACCAGTTTAAAGCTCTCAGCACATAGCTTCATTTCAAAAGCACTGAATGCTAAGATCTCCCCTCTAGGTCTTATGGCCCTACTCAATACACACTCAAAAAACGTTCTTACCACTTTAAGTTTCTAAATATACACCTGGCACAACTGTTTTTAATTTCTTGGCTTATATGTTTAGTTCTAACATTTATAGATGCAACTTTACAGAAAAGTGGTAGCTATTTTAGTATCTATTGAGCAGAAGATTGTTTATGCTACTTGAAAAGTTATAATTTCAAAAGCTGCCAGTTAGTTTTGTCATATATATATTCTTCAGTTAATCTCTGCTATATATATATGTAAGTATTATGTGTTGAGTCTAAGATGATCACTTAAACTCTTCCTCACTATTCAACAGAGACATATTAGGATATGGATATTAGGAAAACATCTTCACGAAGAGGATTGTTAGGCATTGGAATAGGCTGTCAAGGGGTGATTTAAAAGACATGTGGTGTTGAGGGACAGGGATTAGTAGTAGTTAGGGTGATGGTTGAACTTGGTGATCTAAAGGGTCCCTTTCAATCAAGACAATTCTCTGATTCTGTGATTCTATATACACACTATGGATGACTTTTCATCCCTTCTTAGATTGTTTGGATGAGTGTTTTGTGAGGAACCTTGGGTGATCATTTATAGAAAGTGCCTAACTCTTAGGCAGCTAAGATAGCCTGCCCTCTAGATTCTAAACTTTGGATTTCACAGTAGTCAAAATCCGCTTCCTTAAGACTGACCAATATAGCTGAAATGTTGCATAATTATTATCTAACATCTCTGATGTTCAAGAACTGTAATGGGGAGAGATGAAAAGCGCAGATCAATAGTCCAGAATCTGACTTGTTTCTTGTCTCCCATGTGAAAAAGGCTATGCCGAACACTGGTTTGAGTTAGAGCAACAGGAAGGGAAGAGTTTGGCTTGAAGAGGTCAAGACTGTGACTGTGCGTGAAATATTCCAATGCACAAGGAGATGCTGTGAAGAATATGTTTTGCAGCAGTCATATTTGCACTGTTTAGATAAGACGTCTCATATAGCCAACCTGATCTTTTCCTCCTGCAAACAGATAGAGCTTGACTTTCTGTGTAAAATCATTGTAACTTGCAAAACATACCACTTGACAGAAAGTAGTCATCTTTTGATAAGTAGATGTGGGTTCAGTTGCAGATGTTATCAATAAAAAATAAAATTCCTGACAACAGGGAAATAAATAACTGAACAATAACACATAAATTCACAATTTTCAGTAAAACTAAACCAGGCTGTTACAATCAGAGCTTCCATTTCATGTGAAAACTTTGATATTATAATTCTGTAGAAACTTGTTTTCCTCCTCTTAGATGATATATATCTGTACAAATTACACATGGCTAGATACCAAAGTGAGGTCTTTAATGTTTCTGTAATTTTATGTTGGTCAGTTTACAGATAAACTGAGGATGCCCTGACCTAATCTGAATGACACTAGGCAATATAAGATCACATAAATATCCACAGTAGAAAAAAGCAGTAGTCTGTTCACAATAACCCAAATGAACCCTTTTCAACCAATACCTCAGATCCCTGGTCTCCATTCACAAAAACCAAATGAATGAGAAGGCAAGGTTACTGAGGTGGCTTCCTGAGCCACACTTCTACCAAAAGCAACCAAGGCTGGATTTGTGTTTGAATTTGTCTGTTTCAGTGAATCTAAATCAAAGTTGTGGTTCTGGTTGCTTAAATTGACCAACAAAACTATGAACGGCAGTTGCATCAACATTAGGTAATTTTGTACTGTTTAATGTGGCTTACATCTGTGGCTAGAAGGCAAGGAAAAGAAAAGCATTGCTTTTCTTTTTTAAGAGAAAAAATAACATTAAGACTTCCATAACGAAAAAACCCAAACCACCAAACCCTTATCATTTCATTTTTATTTATTTGTTCCAAGAATAAATACTTATAAAATAGCTAAATCTTACTATTATTTTTGCTGGCAGACATTAAGTATATTTCCTATGTACTCCATCCATAACCAACACCACCATAAAGAAGAGAAAACTATTATTATTTCTACTATAAGTGGAGAGGAAAATATCTCCTGGTTAAAATAAGAAGTAAGTTCCACATTATACCACAGCAATTAATTTTGTAGCTCAGGGCAAGCAGCTCTAAATTTGAGTGGTGGGTTATGGGGCTCTTAATTGAGTTATTCATCAATACTTGTCATCTACAAAATGAGTTTACCATCTTTTAGGTCCTTAGACACTTGTAGATTTTTGTGGTGGAAAACCATGATTATGGTATTGGTCATTTTATTAGACGATGAACCATTGGGAAGCCAGTGTTACATCACATCCCCATCTGCTTTCATTACTGGCATCCACGATGATCTTTCATGGTGTGAGGTCAGCCTTGGTGACTTGCATATCCAATGCCCACCCTTACTCTCACACTCCCTGAACCTTACTATCACTTTCCTTTTGATGTTTTTAATTTCCATTTGCAGTTTTCTGCTCACTGAACTATAGTGAGATATATGACACAGAACCATGGAATCCAGGTTGGAAGGGACCTCTGTAGATCCAACCCCCCCCTGCCAGAGCAGGATCACCCAGAGCATGGTGAGCAGAACAGCATCCAGGCAGGGCTTGAGTATTTCAAAAGGAGGAGACTCCACAACCTCTCTGGCTAGCCTGTCCCAGCACTCTGCCACCCTCAGAGAAAAGCAGTTTTTCCCCATGTTCAGATGAGACTTTCTGTGCTCCAGTTTGTGCCCGTTGCCTCTTGTCCTGTCACTGGTCACCACTGAGAAGAGTTTAGTCCCTTATAGTCCGGACTAGCTCAATGATAAGATTTTCTTCCTTATCTCCTAGGATTCAGGGACTTCTAGGCAAGATTTTAGCCATTTCAGTTCAGCAGTTTTGGTTCTCATGCAGTCAGAGCCCAAGGGTATTGCTTTGAATGCTTAACTGGAAATGAGAGCCAGATAAACGCAGAGCAGAAGGCCAATGAAATCCTATCATAAATCTATCAAGCAAACACAAAGCCCTCCCAGACCATCAGCCCTGTTCCAAAATGTGGTTAATGGAAGATTCATGTGCCAAAGAACTCCTGTTACTGGATTGTGGGGAGATGAGATATTATTTCATCCTGGGTCTTCCTCTGTGTTTCCAGCTATGTGACTGTAACTCACATTCTCTCCTGTACTGTCCCAGTAGCTGTAGAAGCCAATGAAAATTTTATTGAACATGTGAGATTCACTTGATTCACTTATTTAAAGTATGTGGCTGAGCTATCTTCCAAAACACCCTCCAGACAAGCAACCCTTAACTTGGCCATAGCTAAAATATGGTTTTAAATACACTTCTGAGGTCAGGAGATCTGTGGTACAATTGAGCGCAATAGCTGCAAGCATTGCTAGGCACATTTCATGCAACGCTCTGGTGAAGGAGATGCTCATAAAAGTTGCTGAAAGCGCTGCTGGCTGACGCCGCTCAGAGAAAACCCATCGGGGCTCATTCTTGAAAGTCACAGATATGGACTGGAAAAATCCTTGTTATTTATTTTTGGGTACAGGGCTAAACCCTGGCTTTGTAGAGGTGAGGAGAGTTTCCATTGATTAGATTAGGGCCCAGACTTTTTCCAGCTTGATTTCTAGCTAAGCCTGGTCTCGACCTGCTTCCTGAAGAGTGGCAAGCAGAGTTTTGCATTTTATGTTCACCGACGGCAGGGTCTAAGCCTGGGAAACAGCTTTAGCTACCACTGCTGCACTACCAGAGTAATTAACAGGAGTTTGATAATGACACACTCCGAATCCAGACAATATAGATTTTAGTTCTGGGTAGCCACAGATTACTAATCTCTGCAGATGCTGATGAGAAATGTATCTTCTAATAACAAACTCTTCTGAGAGCTCAGCTTCCCCACCAGGAGCAAGAACATATAATCAAATGGATTTTCTCATCCTCTCATATTGCGTGTATTTTTAACTTCTTGCCTCGTTTCCAGGTGTGAAATAAGAACACTCAGCTCATCTCACCTTGTTTGTCTGTAGATTTTCATTCTCAGAAAGAAATAATTCTCTAAGGAATGTCAGGCTTTGCAGATGGGGAAACCGAGTCATAGGGAGGTGACTTATGAGATTACTTGAGGTCATCAAGAGGGAAATGGAAAAAGGAGCTGCATAAACTAATCTCCAGAGTCTCTGACCAGTTGTCTGCTCCCTCAAATGTCAGTCCGACATGGTTTATGCTAAACCTAATTGTGATAAATAGGAAACTCCCCAATGACTTAGGCAGGCTTTGAAATCAACTTACATACACAGATATATGAAAAGGCTTCCACAACCTCAAATAACTTTATCACTATAATATCTTGACCTCAGTGTGGTCAGTCAACAATAATGTTACCACCACTGGGATGACAGAAGGGCTGATTAAACACAAATAGAGGAGATTTTGCCCAGTGAGAGGTGCCAATGTCCCATTGCTATGGAATTGAGTGTCCAGCTGATTTCCTAGACCTAGAGGTCTACCTGTACAGCAGCATTGAAAGGTTTCATTATGGTTGGATGCTGCTGCATGAGTGCTCATGGGATGGGTCCAGTTCTGCAGTGTAATGAACCATATCAGGCCATCAGAGACCAGAGGAGATGGCCGTGCCCCTCTCTGATGCAGAGGCAATATTTTCATGAGGAGGTGGAGCCCCCAGATCTATCTGCCAAACCAAACACTGCATCTCCAGTTCTTACAGCTTTCAAATTTCTGCTCTCCCAGATGACAAGGTCTCCTCCACTTAGCCATGGAACATCTATAGCCTGATGCAAGGTCAGGACTGGGTGGGCTGCAGGCAGCTCTCCCTCCAAGGAAAGTTTGCCTTGGGGGCAACATGGCACTACATCCTCCTCCTAGCTTCAGCACTCCAACCAACATGTGCATCTGGTCAGTGTGTCCCAGGTGGATCTGCTTAATTTGTTCCAGAAGGTCCCAGAGCATCAGGAAGGTCCTATTACTGTAAATGAGGCACTACCACATGGTAATCTGAGCTGGCAGCCATTTGTCCGGTTTTCCCTCTCTTTCAGTGAAATATCACCTAAAGTATGCCTCCCTGAACTGCCCAGGTGTTTCCGCAGTTGCTCTGCTTTAGCTGGGCATTTGCTGTGAGAGTGATCGGTGCCACTATTTAGATTTCCAGCTCGGGTGTCTTGGATGGTGCCTGGGCTCCCAGCAAGGCTGCTGAGGGTGAGGTAAGGAGCAGTGTGGCTCCTCTGAGGTCTGGATGGGAGGCCAAAGTTGGCAATGCTTTAGCCTGCTCCCTAGGTCCACTCAAGCCGCTTCCTCTGCCCGTGGCCACTCAACACTTCTCTAAATATTTCCACAGAATCATAGATTCATAGGATTATTTAGTTTAAGATAATTAAAGCCAACCATTAATCTAGCTAAAGAAAAGAGAGCAATAGCAGCTCCCAGGAGCCACAGGACTTCTGTTAAATTATTTTAAAAGTTCCTCTTTTCCAAAATGTAAGGGTTCAAACCTTCCAAGTCATGAGCATCTCTAATCAACATTCTCCCACGGAGCTTGTTAAACTTCCACTAACTCATCCTGAGTCTCCTTTCTAAAGAAATGATAATATTCTGTATCCAATTTCCCCTATAATTAGATTGTACAAACACTGTTAGTCTTCCTGAGGGTGAGACTATCAGTAACAAAACACTCCATCAGCTTCCAGCACTTTAACAAGATCCCCCTTTTAATTTTATCAGTCCAATGTGAATCCCTCTGATCAGGTGTTAACAAGCCAGACTATGTTCCCTTGATAATCCTCAAGCACTGGGCATATATATGTATATATGATATATGTGTATATATATATATATATTCACTCCTCAAACATCAAATCACAAGTACTGTAAAGGTTTTTCAGTTTTTCATTTCATTCAATGCCTCATTTTTATAAATCTTTGTTGCTTAAAATCTCCCATTTCAGTTGTTTGTAATAGCAGCATCAGTAGCACATCTGGGAAGAACAACCCTTATTGATACTGCTGGCTTGTTACAAGTAATCACTTTATATTAGATTATCCATGCATGTCCATACATATATTTATCCATCCATCCATCCATCCATCCATCCATCCATCCATCCATCCATCCATATATTTAATATAGATTGTCCATACATGTATTTTTTTTTAGCAGTGACCCACATCTATCTGTTGTGAACACCTAATGTTTGGCTGATGGGTAAATTGCCTTCAGTGGATCACAGCCACACAACAGGAGAGAGCTGAATTCTGTCAGTCCTTGGAAAAGACACTTCAACTTTCTGCACATGCTGCTTCACCTGGGACAGATGGGGTCTTTTTAAATATTTCAATACTTCCTACCTTCCTGCAAACATGCTTCAGGCCTGGCAGATTTTCTCTTCTGGGGGATTCTGAAAACAGAAATAGGAACTGGACAGAAGATACCTGGCAACTGAAAAGCCCTGAAGACAAAAAAAAAAAAAAAAATTAGAAGAACACAAAATATTTGCATTCAAAATTTGTTTAAGAATGCAATTAACTCCTGTCTCATTATGGAGTTTCTTATGTGGTGTTAAGGATGTCGATATCTCTTAGGGAGAAAAGGCAACAAAGGATATAATTGGCTGGAATTTTCATCTGGAACTGCACAGATTTTCAAACAAAATGCTGTTGGGATTGTATATAACAAACTTTCTAACATCATCCCTACCATTCTTCTTTCTGTATCTTCATTAAAAGCTGTAAATCAATTTACTGCTGATTTTTGTCATAGAATTCAGTAAGTAAAAGGTCATAATACTAAAAACCCAGAATGATTTTTAAATATTTAAATTAATTTATTATTAAATAAGATATTATATTTAGATTATATTTAAATTATTTTAATGTTGAATGCTGCACAGGTAAATGTTTCACTCGTATTCCTCCTGCACTTTGTGTGAAAAATTTTACCTTTCCCCCCCCACCCCCGCAGTATTACCAATTTCCTTGCCCTTAAACTACCCCAGGCAAAGAGTGGTATTGTTGAGCATCCTCTGTAAAGATGTACAGATTCTGTCAATGCTTTGATTTTCTCTGTCATTTTAAAAAGAGTTTATATATTTCCCTGGTATTTCAGTTTTAAATTTAACCTAGGTAGCTTTCACTGACAGGTTAAATAAAGCAGAGAGAGAATCAACAAATAATTATGGAACACAATAAATAAAGAAATTATAGAACACATTAATGCCAATCAATATGATTCTTTGGAAAACAGATTTTCTGCTATTTGGGGTTTTTTTTTAATGAGATCACATGTTGGCTAATAAACATTAAAAAAAAATCAGATTTAGCATAGGTATTCCTGTGGAGTCATTTGGTTTAGCACCATGGCAGTTAAAATGTCAATATAGCACATATTAAATGGATTAAGATCTGACCAGCTGACAGATTTCAAAATATATTTGTCAATGGGGAATTGTTACCAAATGGATGTGTTTCTTACAGAAATTCCCCAGTGGACTGTTCCATGTCTGACACCATTCAGCAATTTTATCAACTCTTTATTTGAATGCTTTGTAATAAGCTTTGATTTTTCTTGATACGTCAGACAGATTAGATAGCACTTGGTGGTGTACATGTTTTCTGCAGAGTGTTAGCCTCTTGTCAGGCTGAGTTTTGCTGTAATTCATTCTATTGCCTCTTGTGGCCCAGACATAATGTTTAACTTTTGAAGGTCCATTGTGAACATCT
This sequence comes from Heliornis fulica, assembly GCA_013399135.1. Classification (NCBI taxonomy): domain Eukaryota; kingdom Metazoa; phylum Chordata; class Aves; order Gruiformes; family Heliornithidae; genus Heliornis; species Heliornis fulica. The sequence continues at coordinate 158,030 of VXBZ01001732.1, read as the reverse complement.
ACATAGAATTCTGTGTATTTTCCTCTTTCTCTCAGAAATAAGACACCACCATGACAAGTTCTGGCCCTCAACTCTCTAATGAGTTGTGCTATGGAAAGGAAGAGTACTTTGCATCTTTCATCCATTAATGGTTTAGATGCATTGGAAGCCTCAATTTTTCAATATGCAAATGAAGTTTATCTTCCACTTAGAAGAATCTCTTTAGCTGTAATCTGAATGAGAGATGCATATTTCTGGTAATGTTTTGCTAACTTGTAATGTTCATTATTTAAGGGTGTTGCAGTCCTGAAAAATATTTAATCATAGGAGGACAGCAAAATATAATAATAATAGTAATAATAATATTAACAGTAACATCAATAATGAAAGTACAGTCACCAAAAGCAATGCTATCAATGACACAGTGTAAGTCTGCTAATTCGAAGGCTGAGGAGACACCCTCAGTGCTGGGAACAGATGTGCCCTTGTTTGACACCTGTTCAGCAGGTAAATGGAAGAGTCTAATGGAATAAGGATGAAGTGAGAATATTACTTGAGTTTTTTTTTTTCTTCAGTATTTTGGACTTTTATGAACAGCCAGATTTTAAAGAGGGAGAAAGCACGGTATTTTTCTTCACAGTGGAGAAAGAAGGTGCTAGGTAGATTTTAAGTTTCAGAAGATGACCATGGTTGCATGAAGAATGTCCTCTGGTTTTGGAGTGAGGAGTATGTGTTGTGTGCAACCAGCCCTAATAGAAGAATTGGATCACCACAGGGGTTGTTGTGAGAGTCCCTACAGATGAGAGCAGCTAGCAAATTAACAGGCAAAGTGGCAGATACATGATAGGAAGGATTACTTAGGAATAAATCTTGTTGGAATAACTAGCTAAGGGAAATTAGCAGATCAGGCCACAGCAGCCCTGGTTGGTGGGAAGAGACAGCCACAATCATCACCAGGAGAAGGCACCTACCAAGAGTGCAAATGGAGATGTGTTTGTGAGTGGTGCACGCAGGAGAACCTACGGCTAGCAGGGACCAGGGCAATCACAGTGGCCAGCCAACTGCCTCAGACAGAGCTCAGGGGTGGCACCATTCTAGAATAACCATCCTACTACTGAGATTTGCCTAGATCCGGATCAAAACTCCTGAGACCATGCAGTAAGAAGATGATGTCAATGGCTGGCACCAAAGCGCTGATCTTTCCGAGGTGTCTCTTGGCTACTGTGGAGTGAACAGGTACCTCAAGGGGGAATGGGATCATGTTTCTTTCTCTTGCTTTAATTTTATAGGCTGAAAAGATGTGGCTGGAGCTCAAGCGCGTGCTGTAGAATTGTAGCTAGAAGTTAAATTTTATGTAGATTGAAAAAGAAAATAAAAAGTACTATTAGCTTCATATTTTATACTTTAAAAACAAACTACCAGTGGGAAATTTTCTTTCAATTTTCTTACTGTTATTAGGTGAAGATCTCTTTATGTGCACATGGTTTTCCTATAGCTCGTGACTCCCAAACTCTGGCTTCTGTTTCTTTGTGCTGACGAATCCTTGGCCCTGAGAGAGTTAAATGATTCTGATGCTATCTTAAAAAGACAACAAACCCAAGCTCAAAAACAATGCTTTCACTCATGAGAGGGGAAAACACCCTTGTACTAAGAATATTACTTGTAAAGATAATTGAGTATACAAATATATATATACACACATATACATATAATATGCCTGTATATGTATACAGACATATTTCTACACTATTAAGTAGCATTTAGAGGCAAATAATTAAAACGTGCCCCTCCACTCCCGCAGTTAGATACTGTGTTTTGCCAGTTTTACTCAGTCTGCTACTCAGATCTATGGGGTGTGTTGTGGGGCCTTTTGAAGAGTAGGATATGGCAGGACTTTAAGAAAGGGAAGTTCTGTCACTAGCAGCTCATAAGATTTGCTGGAGGGCTTTTAAAGAACTAGAGATTCGCGTAATTAGCAATAACTTTTTGCACTTTTAATGCAAACTCATTGGTAAATATTAAGCCCTTCTGTTTCACAACAGCTTTCTGCCTTTGAGAAACACTTCTGATGGACTTGAAGGATGAAACATGGAGAAGTGACGTAACAGTTACCCTGCTGAGAGGTCAGATCCATCCGTTTCTGCTGAAGCCAAGAGGAATTTAAGGGTTTTTGAAGGGCAAAAGTTTCCACAGCCACACACCCAGACTCTTTCTTTGCTCACAGACCAGCAGTGTTTCCCCTCTGTAATACTGTCTTATCTCAGTACTTTCATAAAGAGACTTCAAACAAACCTCTGAGGCTTTGTAATATTTGTACCTCAGTGTCCTCTGTGCGGCATTCTTCCTCCTGGCAACGTTTTGTTGCTTATACTCAATACCGCGCTACTGTAGGAGCCAAAGGAACGATACTACCAAGTAATAGCAAACATCTCAGCTTTTTTTTGTCATTGAAGTTTCAATGTGGCTGCTACTGGATGTCATTGCATCTGCCATAGTGGCCTCTGCACCGTGATAAAGCAAGAAAAAGGGAGTTCGTTGATCATTTAATGCAATGCCAGTGTCTCAGGGCTTAGACCTTCACAGACTCCACTGCAAAGCAAGTGGATTGATTTCAAAGCTTCAGAAAAGCCTGGCCTGAGTAAAAGTAAGATATGAAATAAGAGGGAATTACATTAGAAACTCACCATTTGGGCATGACCAAATTACACAATCAAACTTCAGTAAGTAGAGATATGCCCTCTGGAATCTGTTACTGACAGCTCATGTGCAGAGGAGAGAAGGGCACACAAAGCATCACTTCCTGTACCTCCGTTCTTTGAGAAAGGATCATGGTAAAAAAAAAAAAAAACAAAAAAAAACAAAAGCAGCAGCAGCACAGTGCCAGAAAAACATGGGTTTTTCTCACTGTTTTCCTTCTGGTAGAGAAAAATGTGCATATTGAATTATTTTCCTCCTCTAGCCACAGCAGCACACCCCAAAGAGGGTGTTAACTTAGTTCAGTTAAATTGTAGCACAAGATACATCACGTTGGTATAGTATCTTAAAAAAATAGATTTAACTATGGCAGTGAGGAGCTCTGGGCTTACAGAATTGCATAGTTAAAAAATCAGAGCGCAGACCAGGCCTTGTTGTACATGAATCTGGGATGAAAGTGCAAAGCGCCTTTATTAATATTATAAAAATTTTGACTATAGATGAATGAAATCTGAAGTAAGCCTTGCTTCTGAGGCTTCTTCTGACTGCTGGACTTCTGTTTGTTTGTAAAGTTTACATGCTTCCTGGGTTTGACCAAAACCAGGGCTGCTGAAATAACCCGAGAAATGTTATCTGAAGTTTCTGAGCCAGCTAGGATTAGAAATGGCTGGAAATATTATGGAGGAGCCTGTTTTCATGAGATTGACATCCAGATATCTAGACCAAAGGGGTTTCTTGCTCTGTGAACTTACAGAGCACTTTTCAGTGCTCTTTGATGTCAGCTCCTTGTTTCCCGTAGCATAAAGCCTCCTCTGCATTGTATCTGTGCAAATTACAGCAAATAGATCAGTATAAGCTCACCTTTTAAGACCTGACCTTTTGTTTGAATGTTAACACCTGAAAGATGGAGGTTTTTCAGTTCTCAAAGCTGAGTATTATTTTGTTTGCTGAACAAGGAAACGGTTGTGTTATTGTCTCTCTTTTCAGGACCGTGCAATAAGCATAGGAAATACCATAGTTTTGTTAAGCCAACAGAAGCCACAATGTACAGAGTCAAAAACTCGGAACTCCATCCTTACAGTACCTAACACCACTGTTACCTGTGGTGTCAGTCTGTTAGATGATCTCAGCTTGGCATTTGCACCAATACGGAGACAATTGACATAGGGATGAAGTTTCCAGCTTTAACTTGAAAGATCCCTTGTGTTTGTGGATTCGGGTCAGACATTTAGTGTTACCTGAACTTAATTGCTGTTTGTTTTTGCCTTGCATTGTCTTTTAAGATGCAGTCAGGGAAAGAGGGAGGCCTGGGAAAAGCAAACTGTTTTGCAGACCAAAATGGCTTCAAAAGCAGCATTAGGACCACCTCCAAGTCTAAACAAAGGTCTGGCAGAAAGGTTATCTACTTGTTCCCCAAGCCTTGCCACTTTCTGCAGAAGCCCTGCTTTTCTCTTTTCAGGCCACAACAAAACCCAAGACTGCTATTACCTTATTTTTGTCTCCCATATCAAGTGCATCCTGCTTGTGCTGGCAATGCCACCCTACTTTGCCTCCCTTTTCACAGCTTTGCCCTGGAGTTTTGCTTCTCAGTCACATACCAGGAGGTTGGGTGACTTTGCTCTTAGTGACCATCATTTAGGTTACAGTTATCTCCGACTTCCACCTATGGTTGTCATCTTTGATTAGCAAATTATGGTACCCATCAGGCAGCTAGAAGAGCCACACGGCCATTAGATCACTGCCCCCCTCCTCAGTGGGATGGGGGAAAGAATTGGGAAAAAACAGGTAAAACTCATGGAAAACTCATGGATTGAGATAAAGACCATTGTGGTTAATGATGATCACGATGATGATGATAGTAGTAGTAATGACAGAAACAACAATAGAAGAATATACAAAACAAGTGTTACACAGCACAATTGCTCATGACCAACATACCACTGATACCCAGCTAGTTCCAAAGCTACAGTCCAAATACCTAGCCAGCTTCCCTCAAGTTATATACTGAGTTATTTACCATCAAATAGTATGGAATATCCCTTTTGACAATTTGGGTCAGCTGTCTTGACCACGTTCTCTCCCTGCTTCTTGTGCACCACCTACCTGTCAGGGGAGGATGAGAAGCTTGGACATGGATGGATGGATAGATGCAAGCATTGCCTAACAACAACAAAAACATGTATGTTACCAACATTAGTCTCATTTAAAATCCAGAATACAGCTCTATAACATCTACTAAGAAAAATAATTAACTCTATCTCATCTGAAACCAGGACACAATTGCCTAGGCGTGCTTATCCTTTCTGAGTTAGGCCAAGCAACCCACTTCTTGGATTTGGGCCTCCTTTAACAGTTGTGTCACTCTGACAAGAGTTTCTAAATGCTTTAGGCAATACTGGAAGGATACTGCAATTAGAATATGGACTTTGTGTTTCGTACACATGTTCACATCACAGCATTTCTTTTTAATATTTTAACGCAGAAAAAAATGCATTTGTATGTTTACAAATGACAGTGTACACTACTGAGATGCTTGTTTCAAGGATTGGTGTGTCCCATTAGGATAAGCTGATGAAATGCCTAGTTTAAGCCTGAGACATCCTGTTATCATAGTGTGATGGGTTCCTGAAGGCCAGTTTATTGGCAGTAAACGTTTGTACTTGTTACTAAGGCATACAGTAGAGTGACAGCAATGAGCTAATGTTCCCATTAGCACCATGCAATGGTGCTACTTTTCACCATAAACTTAGCTGCGGGTAGGTTTTTTGCTGACTTCAATTCACAGAATCACAGAATCACAGAGGCACAGAATGTTAGGAGTTGGAAGGGACCTTAAAGATCATCTAGTCCAACACCCCTGCCTGAGCATTATCACCTAGACTAAATCACACAGGAAAGCATCCAGATTAGTCTTGAATGTCTCCAGAGAAGGAGACTCCACAACCTCTTTGGGCAGCCTGTTCCAGTGATCTGTCACTCTCAGTCAAATAGATTTTGACTTACATTCACATGGAACCTCCTATGTTCCATTTTGGACCCACTGCCCCTTGTCCTAGCACTGGCCATCACTGGGAAGAGCCTGGATCCATCCTCCTGACACTCACCCATAATATATTTATAGCATTAATGAGGTCACTCCTCAAACCCCTCTTTTCCAAACTGAAGAGACCCAGCTCCCTCAGCCTGTCCTCGTAAGGAAAGTGTTCCACTCCCTTCATCATCTTGGTGGTCCTGCACTGGACTCTCTCAAGGAGTTGTGTGTCCTTCTGGAACTCAGGGGCCCAGAACTGAACGCAATATTCCAGGTGAGGTCTCACCTAGGGCAGAGTAGAGGGGGAGAAGGACCTCTCTTGACCTACTGGCCACCCCTCTTCTAATACACCCTAGGATGCCAATGGCTTTCTTGGCCACAAGGGCATACTGCTGGCTCGTGGTCATCCTGCTGTCCACCAGGAACCCCAGGTCCCTCTCACTTGCACTGCTCTCCAACAGGCCAGTCCCCAACCTATACTGGTACCTGGGGTTGTTCCTCCCCA
>VXBZ01001732.1:98668-151627 GCA_013399135.1 Heliornis fulica | reverse complement strand
CCCCCCAGCCTGTCCATTAATTCTCATCCACAATCTCAAAACATGTTCCTTGTCCACCCCTGGACAGAACTCAATACAATCAAGTTGCTCTTTCACATAAAGAGCCACTCCATCTCCTCTCCTTTTTGGCCTGTCTTTCCTAAAGAGGACACAGTAATCCATGGCCACATTCCAGTTCTGTGAACTGTCCCACCAAGTCTCTGTAACTGCTACTAGGTCATAGCCCCTTGACCACACACAGACTTCTAACTCCTCCTGTTTGTTCCCCACACTGTGTGCATTGGTGTACAGGCATTTCAGAGAGCAGGCTGAGCATACCGATTCCACCTTAGGGGAGTGTGAGATCTTCCAGTTCTCATTATTACCAGAACTCTGCCCCACTGGTGGGAACGCAGCAACAACTCCATCCCCTCTCGAATCTAGTTTAAAGCCCTATGGATAACAAAAACAAGCTGTGCCATGATGGAGCAGTGGAACAGGATCATGCATTGACAGGAAACCACTCCTGAGAAGACTAGCTGACTGTATCTTAGAATAAGCTCTAGAAGTAAATGAGGAATATATTGCTCTACCACATGGGACATTAGAAGTAAAATGTCAGCGGGCTGGGAGAACTACCCACACATATTTCTTAACACAGAAATTGGCCAAAGTCTGTAACGAATAATAAATGCTTTGACAAAATGCATGGAAACATGTTATTTGCATGTGACTAAAGAGACAAACCACATCACTCCCATAATATTCTGCGAACTGAGAAGACCTGGGACAGGGTGGGTATGGAGCAGCTACGTCTTCTTCCCTTCTTGGGTCATGTCTGTTCAGGCCACTTTCACCATGAATAAAGATAATCTGCAAGCAGAATCTATGCAATTTAAGAGTACAAGGTATTATTTCTTGAGTATTGCCTAAAACAGCTAACCAAGAGTAGAAAGCATCTATAAATGCTTCCATTACCACTTATAAGTACCTGATGATGGCGTAGCAGTCATCACCCAAGCAAAGATCAGCCTCCACAGCTGCTAGGAACAGCACAATCCTTGATGCTGTTGAATTGCCATCTTCCAGCTTCCTGATTTTTCTTGGGTCCATGTACTTTCATCACAAGTATTTTTCCTCTTGTAGCCTCCTCCAGAAGCATTAAAAAAGAATTAAAGTAATGAATTGACAGGTAAATCCAACCTTATATGAAGCTTTTCTTTACCAGCATCATGCAGTATAGACAAAAGTAAACATATGTAATGGTCTTTATTAATACTTCTTAATTTTTAGTAATGGCACTTATTTTTGTAATAAATAGGTAAATAGGTAACTACATGCTTATAAAATAAAGATTCAGAGAAGTAGGCAATACATACTGTCACCTCTAAAAGCATAATTGTAAACTACTGATAGTGAACAACAAAGCAGCTGATAATCAGAATTTTGGGATCTGGAAACAGTTGCTGGTGTACAATATGTACAATGTCTTACTGACAGCAGAGATATGGCCCTCAGTTTTATTAACTACAGTACCAAAGCTTAATGATGGGTTAAATCTTTTGACCTGCTAAAACTGGATATGAATGATTAAACCTTTACTTCAAACCTGTTTTCCTTTTTGAGCCTTTAAACACATTGTGGACTTGTCTGTCAACTTTTTCAAGGGTTAAGGGATGTCTTTCATCAATTTTCTATGAGACTTCTATACTCTTTCAATTATAATTTCACGTGCTATCATTGGTAATTATTATTGCTCTTAGAAATACTCTGATTACAGTGGGATATTCCCACACAAGAAAATAATATTTAAATCTGTTTGGTTAACAGATAACTTTATCAAATGAAAAAGCAATCAAGCAGTCCATTCCTGTCAGTGAGTTATCCACAGAGTTTTATTAATTAATGAAGAAAGCCCTTTATTCTGTGGAGTTTATTAATAAATATCACATTCGAGTCAACCTGTCTAAATGCAGAGATGTTAAAAAAGATTGTCTTGTAGTTTGTAGATTAGAAGATCATTTTTCTCAGTAGGCGGGTTGTTCTGTATTGTTACAATTTAAATATACTATTCTTTTACTCCAAAGAAACAGCACTTTGGTGTGATCAACTTATGAAAATGTTTATTATAGGAACAATGCTTAAGTTCTGGTTACAAGACAGGTATACGTGTCCTGTAATCTATGCCAATTTCCTTCAAGAAAAACTGTTCCTAGGTTCAGTCATGGTATCTATTATCCATTTCCTGAAGATTATTTAACTCAAGTCTTTTAACTATAAAATAAGTATTAGCATTACTTAATTAGTCCCTGTCTGTCAAATATTTTTCGAGTTCTGGGAATCTGAGGTTTTCCATTACTGAATTTGTAACAAAAAAAAAAAAAAAATTCTATTCCACAGCACAGACCTAGTTTACAGTGAGATAGTCTTCACTACACCCTTGAAATCTCTGCTATGAAAATCCGTAAATTACATTTATATGTTTCAAAATCTTGACCAAAACATTTAGTAGACTTATATTGGGATATTATTGGATAAACCAAGCAATTTTTTCCTTTCCTTCAGTCTGCCTGGGTGGGGTGGAATATACTCTGGGTGTGTGTACAGCTGCAATGCTTACAATGGAGCCACTCTTTGCCCCACAGTAAGAGTAGCGGATCTGGCTGCACTCTGATGGATTAATTCTGCTTTAACACCGGGATGAATGAGAATGGAATTTTGCCCCATAACTGTTGACAGCTTGATGTATACAGATGTCATCTAAGCACCGCTGATGGAAACGTATAGACTTCCACTGGCACTGGTAGTCAGGGAGTTTGGATCAGGTCTTTTATTTTCTAAGCTATTACATGTTTTCTTCACTTCCCAGATCCCAGTTTACAAGTTGTTGTGGTTTTGCCCCATCTGGTAACTGAGCCCCATGCAGCCATTCTCACTCCCCCATGGCAGGATGAGGGAGAGATTCAGACAAGGGGAAGTGAGAAAACTCATGAGTTGAGATAAAGACAGTTTAACAAGTAAGTCAAAAGCAGCGCACACAAGCAAAGCAAGACAAGGAATCCATTCCCCATTTCCCATGGGCAAGCAGGTGTTCAGCATCTCCAGGACAGCAGGGCTCCATCACTCCTAACAGTGACTTGGGAAGACAAACACCATTACTATGAACGTTTGTCCCTTTCTTCTTCTTCTTCCCCAGCGTTATCTCCTGAGCATGACACCATAGAGTATGCAATATCCCTTTGGTCAGCTGGGGTCAGCTCTCCGGGGTGTGTTGCCTCCCAACTCCTTGTGCACCCCCAGCCTCCTTGTTGGTGGGGTGTGGTTCTGTGTAAGCCCTACTCAGCAGGAACGAAAACATCTCTGTGTTATCAGCACTGTTTCCAACACAAATCCAAAACACAGCCCTGTACTAGCTACTATGGAGAAAAATTAACTCTATCCCAGCCAAAACCAGCACAAGTGACAAGTCTTTACTTCTGGCTAGTGAGACTGCCATTGTTTCCCACCTTTCACACTCAGCCTCAACAGTCGGTTTCCCTAGTGGAATTAATTCCAGCTTTTTTCTATAAATGGTAGTCGCTTTCCTTAGTCACTCTAGGCATTGAACCAATGAATTTAGACTAAACAGAGGATATTAATTTTACTTTAGCATATATGTATTGCACAAATCCATGATGCATAAGGGCTTAGTTCCAAGAACTACAGTAAAACAGTTGTGTAAACCTTCAAATTTGAACATCAGTAGTAACTTGCAGAGGAAATTAGAGGCACTTAAGAGGAAGACCTCTCAGATTTTCTTTTATTAATAACTAAATACCATAAGAAAGTGGGCTGTGAAGTATGACTCCTTCACCTGAAGAAGTGGATGAAATTGAATTAACCTTGGGCTACTTACCTTTTGATATTCCATATGCTTGTGGTTTCCAGGCGTGGATTGTGGGAAGGTGTTGAACTCTATCCCAAGAGTGATTGAGTCATTTTATAATGGGGATGGGATGCAGACACTGGCTGCTAGAATCTGAATGCTACCGAGGCAACTTTAAAGAAAAAATATATATATATAGTTACTATATTGGGAAAAGTGTAGTACACCTTTCTCAGCTCTTGGCAATAGTCTTATAACCAGTGCAGTCAGCCAATCTATGCTCCTGGATGTCTGTCAATGTTCACTAGAAACTGTCAGTCCTATCAGTTGATGCAGTTTACCAAATTAAGCTGCATGTTATGAGCTCCCCTTTGCTTTAGGGCAGAACTGTAGGGATTTTACTCAGGTGTAACTTTGGTAGCATTAGCTCAATTAATAAACATTTCCTCAAGGCAGGCAGCTTAGCCACTGTCTTCTCTTGAATAGATGCATGGAAATACTTACCAGAACCCTGGACAAAAGACGGTCTTGCACCTTGTATTTGTGGAACTGATTGGATTTCCTTAATTGCTATGGGGCTTTATTGTTGTGGCTCAGGAGAAGCTGTTCAGACTTTATCTCTAGCAAACATGAGAAATGCAGTCCTAGGCACCCACAACAGTGTTATCAGCTGATTAACAGCACAAAGAAACAGCAAACTGGAGGCCAAAAGGCATGAGTGAAGGAGTGAAGTGAAGGAGTTAACCACTTAGAGAGCTGATGAGTCTGATGGCTAGAGAAAAAACCCCACAACTTAATCCAGTTTAAAGGCTTTTTTATCTAAACTAAAACTTTTAAAAGAGGATTTCCTTCCTTGAAGATGAAATAGTCATGTCCAAGATGTTCCTGTCTATGCCTGCAAAGACACATCTGTTGATACATTTGGGAAACTGTTCTGCCTTGACTGACCAGCTGTACAGGAAATATATGTGGGGCTCTTTCTTGAGAGAATCTGTGCCATGTGTAAGGATGATTAAAAATGAGAAAAAGACCAAGGTTTTTCAGCTCAACCTTTCACCTCTGATTCAACGTGAAGGGAAGATAGTCAGCTAGGAGTTGGGTGAGTCTGAACTGGGGATGAGAGAGGAAAAGCCAGTGAGCACATCCAGTTGTCCGCATGTGTTTTATAGGTGCGTGAAAAAGAGACCTACATTTTCTTTAGCCAGGTAGAGCTGGGATAAACCAAACACACAAAATATCCCTAAAACCTTGTAAGGGAGATTTCCTCTCATCAGAACACTCAGCCACACTGCAGGGTGCACAGTCCCCATGAGCCTGTGAGTGCTGTTGCTTCTGGCAGGGGTTCTGGGGCTTGGAATCAGGAACTAAGTGTAGGCACAACCCCTTGGAGGCAAGGTACAGACACCTGTGAGTTAACCAGACAGATTTTAAAGTCATAAAGGCAGATGGATATTAAAATCGAAAATATCAGAAATATAGAAGGTGATGAGGTGGAGTGGGAAGCCACTTTCCTCTTTGTCCTTTTCCAGCAAACTCAATAGTTTTCACCTCTTCTCAACCACTACCCCCTCAAAAACATTTTACCAGTCTTATCCTGTCTCTTCACCCCCAGTATTTTACTGCTCTCCACCCATATCCAGTGTCCTCATGAGCCCAGCATCACGTAGGCATGTTCCACTAGTTGCGGCAACTGCTTCATGAGTTCATGTCTGAACATTTTGCCCTCTCCGAAGAGGCATAACACCATGTGAGTCAGTCTTGTGGAAATAAGACTTACATGTCAAATCCTTGCTTTGCTTGCTTGGTGAGGTGTTGGTGGGTTTATTAAAAATATACGATTAGAACATGGAGAATCTTGCTTGTCTGTGCATAGTGATGTAATGTATGCAGCTGTCTGGCTTGCTCCAGGGCAAAGCTAAGGGAGAGCTGCTATGGGCAGTACAACCCATATTCTGGAAATGGAAAGCCGGAATGGAATGAGGGGTTTCTGACACAGCTTATTTCTTCTTTGTGCCCCCTTGCAGGTAGAAGCAGGGTTCATGGGTCTGCTGTGTCACTTTTCAGGTCTGTCCTTCCGACAGATCTTTGGATGCTTTAGTCTTTTAATGAACTTCACTTAATCAAACAGGTCACAGAAAAGGGTTATAGGGTTCAGACACCATTTGTGAACCTGTGCTAAAGAGTCTGCAGGATGACACACACTGCATCTGCAGTCTTTCTTCATGGGTCTTCTTTGCTGTTGTGAACTGAAAAAAACTCACTGAATTCAATGAACTCAACATCTTTCACTTCTTGGTAGATTCCCATCAATTCCTGTAGAAATAGCTTGGGAAATGTATCTATTTCTCCATAGTTTCAGTAAACAACTAGTCATACAGTCACCACTACTTGTTTGCACTGCTGCTTTTCATCGCCTTCGTGAGAGCAGCTTGATGCTCAATCAACACCAGCCTTTCCCACCTCAGTTTTTCCATCCCTGTCTTTAACATGTAAGGGAGCAGATCACGGCTCACCTGACCCAGATACATTTTGGCAATGCAGTGGTACAATTCCAGTGGCCTGTACTGTTATCACATTTACACAGGTTCACAGACTCACAGGGGTTGGAAGGGACCTCTGGAGATCATCTAGTCCACCCCCCCGCTACAGCAGGATTACCTAGAGCACAGGACAACATCTAAATGGGTCTTGTGTCCAACATCTAGATGGGTTTTGTGACTTCACATGTCCAGTTGAAGGCGACTCCACAACCTCTCTGGGCCACTTGTCCCAGTGATCTGCCACCCTCAGAGTAAAGAAGTTTTTTCTCATACAAAGATGGAACTTCCTGTGTTCTGGCTTGTGCCTGCTGCCCCTTGTCCTGTCTTTGGGCATCACTGAGAAGAATCTGCCCCCTTCCTGTAGGTACCCATCCTTCAGATATTTATAGGTGTTGATAAAATACCCTCTGTCTTCTCTTAGCTAAACAGATCCAGTTCTCTCAGCCTTTCCACATATGGAAGATGCTAAAGTCCTCTAATCATCCTGGTAGCCCTCTGCTGGACTCTCTCCAGTAGTTCCCTTTCTTTCTTGAACTGGGGAGCCCAAAACTCCACCTGTGGCCTCACCAGAGCTAAGCAGTGGAGAAGGAGAACCTCTCTTGACCTGCTGACCATGCCCTTCTTGGTACACCCTGTGATACCACTGGACTTCTCGGCCACAGGGTCACACTACTGGCTCATGTTGCAGCCCAAGACTCCTAGGTCCTTCTTCATAGCCCTGCTTCCTAGGAGGTCAATCCCTAACCTGTACTAGTGCTAGGTGTTGAACATTTAATGTTGTTCTGAGGTCTGGAGCTGTGTGCTGCATTCAAGGGGTGGGTCTGGCTCACTGGTGTACTGTCGCAAAACCAGCTCTGTGCTAAACAACCATAACTACAGTGTTACACCACAGTGACAGAGCTGTAGAAAGTGCAACTTCTGTGTTTTAAGCTCCTCTTAGTAGTTACAAAAATACTTACAAAGTTAATGACTAAGACTTGTTTGTGATATTCTCTTTTAATCATGATAGTTTTTAGGACAGACTCCTTCATCTATAGAAATCTGTTGGAGTATATGGGACTGTGAGATCAGGAGCTTGGTGACAAACAAGGTGCTGTGTAGATGTCATGAAGTAATGCCAGACGTAATGCTAAAGTTGTCCAAAAATGTACAGATGTCACCCAAGCATATACTGTATGATTGTTGGATCTGACAAAGCAAAGGGTCACTGAAGGGGAAAGAACAACCAAACAAAGACCTCAGATCTCCCTGTGAAAGCACTTGCAGGTTGTGAATGAGGATATCAGAATTCAGGTATGGGCTAACAGGCACTGATTAGCTGCTAATCCCCAGCAAGGCTTTGTGAGAGCCAAATGCATACAGGAATCTTTTCAGCTTGCTACGGTGGGAGGAGGGTTATAGGTGGGGAGTGTAGGAATGTTTCTCCAAAGAGCACCCTGATGATAATTGGGTAGGTGGAAGCTGATGAAACAGGTATGTTTACGTATGTCTTAATTTGTAGTGTTCTTCAACCGAAACAACATGGGTTTTTTTCAGCAAGATAGGAAAATGTCGATTCTTTAGGAAGACCATTTGAAAAGAAGAAAGGATATAGAAAAACAGAAAATCATCTGCTGTCAGCTGTGACATTTGCAATCATTTCCCTTAGTCAAATTCAATTTTCTGGCAGGCTGATTTGGTACAAATGTTTTGAACAGCTTTCATTCTTATTCCTTTAGCAAACGCGAGGGAATATCAGTCCTAATTTGTGTTCAGCTCCATTATGCTTCTCAGTTGCGTCAAAATGCAAAGCTGTGGAACACCTGGCAGTATCTACTGAACTGCAGTCTTTATGCTCAGCTTTTGGCAGTGGAATGGAACTTTTCTACCTCTGCCCCAGCTAGGCCTGTAACTAACATTTCAGTGTTTGCTCTCCAATTGTCATTGCACTGACACTGCCCCAAATATTCTGCAAGGACGGGTAGAGGCACATTACCTTGGAACTGGTGTGGGAAAACATGCCATTTGGTTGGTTTGCTCCCTGGTGGCATTTATGCAGTCCAGGAGTAATAGCTGTTCTAAACAAAGATGATGTATTAACATACAACACAAGTGTTGTGAGATCAGTCAGGTCCTTTTCTTGTCAACTTCAAAGCACTTTGAATTGATGGAAATGTGAACTGTCAACAAATATACTCATTATTTCACATGAATTAATTTTTGCAACTACTTTTTCCTTTGCAGTGGGAAAGGTGAAGGGAGAAATTCTTCAAGGGCTTATGGCATAAACCAAGATGTGTAGAGTCACATGCTGACCTTGCAGTATCAAAGATACAGATGCAAATAACCACACGGCCATGTCATCCAGAACCCACTTCTGTCATCACAGTCTTCAGGCTAAGGATAAGTCCCATGGCAGCTTAGGGCAGAAGAAGGTGATACCTTGCATCATAAGATGTGAGACGTCAAATTTCACGGGTCAAAGTGCACGGAGAAGTACATTTAAAGCACACTGGAGCTAATGAAAATGTGAATTTCCTTCAGGAACAGCTGATAGGAACAAGAGGCTAAATGTATCTGCTGTGCTTGGAATGGTGGAAAAGGAAGGAGCACCTGGGAGGAGTGCCCAGTGTGAACAGCGTGTGACTTGTAACAGAGAGCTGCGTGCTTTGCCCTGCTGAGGCATTGCATTGGGTTGTGTTAGCTCAGTAGTGCCAGTAGATGCCTCAGTGCCAGTCAGCAGTGAAAGTGACACAAAACACTGACTCATCTGATAAAAAGACCCCGAATTTCCACAGGGTTTAATTGCTTTAAATTATCTATTTTTTTAGACACAATAAAGAAAAAGGAAAGGGAGAAGGTACCTGAAGAATCTGCTAATGGATAGAGAAGACATTTCACCAACTGCTTTGCTATATCATATGACAGTTTTTCTGTAGGTTACATTTCACGGGCAGCAAGACTTTTCTAGGGCAACGAAAAATTAAACTCTCATTTTACAGAAACTGGGACATCTTTGGAACTCTGTCAGTAATCACAAGTATGACTTGGCTCTAAAGCAGTCTGGATAGGCATACCTTTAGCTAACCACTGCGATGAACTAAGTGCATCCACAGAGGACTGCACTCTTATGACTGCTATGACACTTCTGTGCTAGCAACAGGCCAGTGCAAGGGAGCTTGACTCTGGTCTATTGTTTACTCTGGACCTAATTTCTGGATTTCAAGTTTCTGGTGGCCTTTGTTCAGATTCTTGCGCACACGATTATTGTAAAATAAAGAGGGGTCCAAACTTGGACTTGGAAGGAGAATCTCTGGCACTGTTTGAAACGTGTACAAAAGTATGAGGTTTGGCTAACCTTGCTAAGATGCTGTTGCACAATGGTATATGTCAGAGATTAGTAATTAGCCCTCATGCAGATTCTGCTGTCCGGGTGGTCTTGAGAAAACCATGTATTTTAAAGTCATAGTAGTTTTTAATGCCAAAAAGTAAGTGTCTGCTTATTCAGATAATGCTACTGCAACTCAGTCTCAACTCAAATGAATTCTGGCAGGCACAGTCAAGTTTCTTGCAGACCCTGCCTGGCTTTGTCTGTCAGCCATGGAGTCATAGTACCACAGACACAATGCAAGCAGTGATTCTCTGTCTTAAAAGTTACTGCTCTTTCTCATTAGGAATGCAGCAACATAAAATACCTTCTCATGTAGAGAAGTGTTATTGCTTGGACTTTACACAAAAGCAGCTGAAGCACTGTAGATCCAAGTCAAAGTCTTCATAATGATAGTTATCTACATGCTTTAAAGGCTACGCATAAATAGTTTTTTCAAGGTCACACAAAAGTCTCTGTCAGACTGGAGAACTGAAACCTGGTACTCTAAGCGCTAGCCTGTGAATAAAAACACTCTTTCCATCAATATCCTGGTGTTCTCATTAGGTTATATCTTTTCAGTAGGTCCTTTCCCATTATTTCATGGATAATATTCCCAAAGGTTCAGTGCTGACTTCCATTTACAAGTAATTAATGCAAAAAGTCTCTTATTCTGGAACCCTGAAAAGAAACCCTTCTAAAGCTCTCCCAACAGTTCTTACCTGATTGTTCAATACTCATTATACATCTGCCATACAAATCTGACAGAACACCTTTACTACCCTCACCACTACATAAAAAGAGATGTTATTTCAGAAATGGAATCTTTAATTTCTCGTCAGTGCAAGCCTATGTTGATACTTTTTGTTTCACATGTTGGGCAGGCCACTGTGGGCCCTAACAACATCTGCTAAGAAACACAAACATCTCCGTGATTCAGTTTTTAGATGGTTGAAGTGCCTCCTGGAGACATTGGTTCCTTTACTCCATGGAAGTCTCAAATTTTAGTTGACAAAGAGTAAATGGGATGATTTTTCTACTTAAAGCTATGTATTCTTTTTTTTTTTTAAATGTTGCTGAAAATGCTTTAAAACTTCTCTCTAGTGTGTCTGGTCTGTCACACATGGATACATCCTGTGTGCTCCCTAACTTGTTTAAAACTGTGGGTTGGCAAATATTGCAGACATGTGGGATGTAGAAGCCTAAAATCTCCTTTCAAGAGAACTCATTTTAGTCCCCTGAGCAGCTAGATTTCTCATATATTTGATGTCACTACATGCTTAATACTGAACATTATTCAGAATCAGACTTGCAGTCGTGTTTTTAGAAGACCCAGACTTATTCAGACACAACTAGTGGCCTAAAAAGATGTAGTTGAAAAGATTTAAGTGTTTTATTTTGACAAAAACATTAGCTGGAAATGTCACAGCATGGCAAATAAGTCAGGGGTAATTATCACTCCACAGAATTGCTTAAATACAAGCTGTTTGACAGATTTTTAAATGAATGATGACTAAAGACAGTGTGACAAACAGAAATAAAAAATAAAAAGAAGTTTGATGCAGTGGAGCCCAAGAAGAGCAACCTTTATGTTAGTATGGAGTCCACTAGAAACAGACTTACAGGATGAAGTAATTGGTGTCAAAGATCTGACACCCACACTGATCACATTTTGAGGGCTGTTTGATATTAGCTCTTGTTTGCTCCTATGCCTCCCGCAGTGGTCAGGGAATATCACCCCAGGACAGGCTCTTCCAGTCCGTCTCTAATGGAGCAGAGTTTGGATCATTCAATATGAGGTTGCTGCACAAAGTAACCAAAGAGTAGTAAGAGGAAGTGATGGGTTTTCCTTCAAATGCATAAATCTATTGCAACATGAAATGCTGATGCACCATGTGGCATGCAGGCCTTGGATATAAAGTCATCTGATGAGGAGGTAACTTCTGTGTTCTATCTCAGCAGCCTGACACCAGCTTTATGAGGAAATCATAGCAGAAGAATGAGTCTGTTCTATTTCAGAGATATCCAGCAGTGGTAAATCTGTACCCTCGCTAAACCACTACCACAGAGAGCACTTGCACCAGTGTCCCTTGAAAATCTCCTAGCAGATGTTCAATAACATTGAATACTTTACTGAATATAGGCACTGATTTTGCTCAGACCACACAATTGTCTGGGGAATTTAAAAATGAAACAGTCAGATGGGGATAATAATTGGAGCATTTTATTTGGAGATACCAAGTTTTGGGACCCTTTACCCAAGGCACCACGTGATATGATAGGTGACAAAGAGTTGCACTTAAAAGTCTGGGGATCCACGTCCTTTAGGGAGAATGTCCCTTTTAAAAAGAATTCAAGCTAACATGTTTTGAACCTTCGTTGTTTAATGCTCACTGTGTCCTCTAACGCTGGGTTACAGCTGGGTTATGAGAACCACAGTATTGCTGTCAGTACTACATGAGCTGTTATGGAGAAGGGAACAGAGGTTGCTCAAACTCTGCCAACAAATATAGCACAAGGTTTGTTCTTGTGTGTGCCAGCATTTACTTCCCACAGCAGAGAATCCTCCCGAGTAGGATAGGATCCTGATAGATTATCTAGTCCATACACGTCCCTTTCTTTCCCATCCCAAACTTGATGCTTTCTTGCTTTGTTCAACTGTGTTTCAGGCAGCAGCTTTGCACAATCTTCAGTGCAGGAAACTGACTGCAGCTCGGTGCTAATTTAAGCCTAGCTCGTAGTGCTGAACTCAAGGCCTTTGACATGGTCCCCCACAATGTCCTTCTCTCCAAGTTGGAGAGATATGGATTTGTTGCATGCACTGTTCAGTGAATAAGGAATCATCATATCCTTATGAGTGGGTAAGGCTGGTCGCATCCAGATGGTGGTGGTCAATGTCCAGATGGAAGACAGTGACAAGTGGTGTTCCTCAATGGTCCATACTGGGTCTGGTGATGTTTAATACCTTTATTAATGATACTGACAGTGGGATTGAGAGCATCCTCAGCAGGTTTGCTGATGATGCCAAGATCAGTGGTGAGGTTAATGTGCCAGAGGGATGGGCTGTCATCCAGAGGGACCTGGACAAGATAGAGAAATGAGTCCCAGATGAACCTCATGAGGTTCAAAAAAGCCAAGTGCAGGGTCATCCTGCACCTGGTCAGGACCACCCCTGTTACGTATACAGGTTAGGAGATGTTGTGCTTGAAGGCAGCCCTGAAGGACTTGGGATTACTTGTGGAGGAAAAGCTGACACCATTGTACATTGCAATACTGTGTCCAGCTCTGGAGACCTCAACACAAGAAGGACATGGACCATGTCCAGAGGTGGGTCACAAAAATGATCCAAGGCCTTGAGCACCTCTTCTATAAGGATAGACTGAGAGAGGTGGGATTTTTCAGTTTAGAAAAGAGAAGGTTCTGGGGAAACCTTAAAGAGACCTTCCAGTACTTGAAAAGTACCTCTAAGAAAGCTGTGGAAGAACTGTTCACAAGGGCATGTATCAATAGGATGAGGAATAGTGGTTAGAAACTGGAAAATGAGAGATTTGAGTTGGATACTAGGAAAAAATTCTTCACTATGAGGATGGTAGATCACTGGAACAGATTGCCCAGAGAGGTGGTGGAGGCCCCATCCCTGGAGATATTCAAGGTCAGGCTTGATGGGGCTCTGAGCAACCTGATCTAGTGAAGATGTCCCTGCTTACTGCAGGGAGGTAGGATTAGATGGCCTTTAAAGGTCCCTCCCAACTTAACACATTCTATGATTTTATGATGACACAGATTAGGTCCTGATTAAGAACTGGTGGATTGTGTAGTTTCTAACATGATTGGCCACTACAATTCCGTGATTCTGTGATCCTGTGATTCTGTGAAAAGGTGGCAGAACTGTATGCAAGCTACAAACTCCCTGGATAAGCCAAAGTCTGTTTACCTGAAATCCAGAGTCTCTAAATTTTTACCCTTCCTCACTCACTGCAGGATCTTCACAATCCACTTAATTATTGCTACAGCCAATGCTACCACTAATTACCTTATTGTTAGTGTATAACAACTCCAGCTGTGTATCATCCCTGGCTGTCCCATGCAGTACGTGTATGAAGAAGTTATTCCTGACATCATCTAGATATCTCCTGGCTCCCTTGACTCCCACCAGGTTGCCTTCCAGCATATGTCTGGGAATTTTTCTTCTGGAACTTCAAGAACTTCTCATAGAAACAGATCTGCTATCACTGGCTGAAGATCTACCTTAAGTATAGCCTCTTAGATTTCAAACTCTCTAGTATATGTTCTGCTTGTATATGCTTGTACATTCCTACCGAAACTGGACTCCAGTCCATGGTGAGGGCTCCTAAATACAATCATAAGATAACCATGTGATGCCCCAAAGTATTTTCTGTTTTGTTATTTGAATGAGTCTCAGTCTTCAACATTTGCCCAGCTTCTGTTTAGAGAACCAGTCAAAACCAGTTCAAATATCTTATCCACGCGTCATCGTGAATGGGAGAAAAAGCCAGGAGCCAGCTAGGTAGTTATCCACAAACCCGGAGCATTTGTCTCCTCTGCTGTGCTTAACTGGATGAATTCAGGGACCTTCCACTTGCTGAGGACTATTAAGGGGATGCTGGTGTGCTATGTCTCACTTACTGGGATTCCTTGTAGAGAAGTCTGTGTCTTGCTTTAGGAGGGATTGTGATTCACACTTCACTGGTGGTCGGTCTCCTAACTTGATATAAACACTCCCCTTATTTTCAGGTTATTAAGCCTATCAGGAAATAATTAAGCCTTTTCTCTTTTTTCTGCATTTCTTTTTTTTTTTTTTATTTTGGAAAAGAGTTCACTTTGATCAGTAACCAGATGCTGGAACGGATTTGATTTACAGTTTTCATGATATCAAGGATTGATAATCTGAACTTTCTTGCTGCTGTCAGGAATATTTCCCAGTCAGGGAGTTGTGTCTGCAAACTGTTACCAGCTGGTGATAGCTCTCAATTTGCTATGGGAGGAACAAGACTTTGGCAAGCTTCCTCGCAGTATGGAAATGTGGTTGTGTGGCAACAGGGATATCAAATAAAGCTGTCCGTCTCCACTCAGTGCCGCAGACATCAGCCACTGTGGAGACAGGGAGCAGTCCAACAGGAAAATCCAAGCACCTTGGGGAAAGGGGAGAGGTGGACATCAGGGGAGAGTCTGGGGATGGGGTGAGAAGGGGTCAGAAGGGGTGTCAGGGAGTATAAGGAGGATTTCAGGGGAGAGAGAAACAGGAAGCCATCATGGGTGGCAGGAAGAAAGAGACTTCTCTATCTGCTCAACACCAGGGCTGATGAAGAATTGCCTATCCTACTCCAGGCTCCATGCAGGGCTCTCAGCTCTGAGAAGCACCTACCAGCAAAGGGACAATCCTCTGCTGTCACCTCCCTAGGCAAACAGGGCTCCCACAAGCCCACAGTTCATTTTACTTGCTGGTGGGGTAGTGAGGGCAATCTCTGACTCCTCCTGAGAGCGGCACACAGAGCTGGGTCCAGGCCACCCACATAGCTGCACTGGCTCTGAGCCATAAAGCTGTGACAACTGAAGAGACAGGCTCCACATCTTGTTCTGCTGATGATTTGCCACTATGGACATTTGAGAAGAATTAATGCCATGGCTGCAGAATTAACCATGCTGTGCTGCCCTCATGCAAACTGGTAGCTGAGGTAGGAGTGATGAAAAGAGTGACAAGAAGGCATTTGCTTTGAGACAGGCATACAGAATGGGCTTCTCTCTTTCAACACCAGGAAAGAGGCAATGTAAATTCCGTATCTATAGAGGGGAACCTTAATGCATCATAACAGCAAAAGCTTTCATGTGGCAGTGTAATAGTAACACACTGTAAGAAAGTTAATATCCATGACAGCTAAAATACATTGTACTCTTGACAAGAGTTTTATTTGATATTTCTATGTGATGTTAATCTCTGGCTAAACTGTAAGCAGTAGATCACCTTCATGGTGCTCTTTAAGTGGCAAGTCATAGCCCCCTTATGAATACTAGCAGAGAACAGAATTGCCTCTTGCTAATTTGCAGATTCACCTTTTACCTGCAGAACTTTGCCCATAGCGTGAATTCTGACTCCAATCTAATCCTCCTTTTGTGATATTTGATTAGTCTCAACATAATCATCACCTCATATCCAATCCAGTTTGTAATTGTTTTTTTAAAACTTTCCCTCTCATTACAAAAGGATTTAAAGATTCTGTGAGGAAAATATACAGAAGTGTCTTCCCCTTTCCCATCAAATAATTTCACAATTCAGAGAGCTTTTCCTTCCTTTGAAATAACTTGAAACCTCAGCTACTGGCTCTGCAGGTAACATATAACTGATGGGATGAAAAGAATCCCATGTTACGGCAGGGCAAATTTTAGGGCAAATGCATTGCTTGGTGCACTTGTGTGGTGCACAAAAGGTAAAGGCCAGAAAAACCCCAAACTTGGCATTTCAGGTTTAATCTGGTATGTGACTCTGGTTATCTAAGGGGAGAGGGAAAGGAATTGGGGAAAGAATGAATGGAAGTGAGGAAAAAAAAGAGAAAAGGAGCAGTAAAACATCTTGCAATCTACATAGAGAAGTGCAGATCTGCAGTCTTAAATGCACACAGGAGGGATTTCAGACCAGCTCCCAAATTCCTCTTGTTTGAACATTTTGTAAACAGATATGTGGAGTCTTCAACATAGCAAGGTATGATGGATGGGCACCATTGAACGCACTAAGTGGTTTAGAAGCCAACAACCCTTTTGAAGAAATGTTCCAGGCATCCAGGAGAAAACAAGACTAACTTTTTAACAGATGTAGATATCACCTGGTAGAGCAGAGCAATGAATAAGCCCCAGAAACCAATGCCTAGATGAATTCCCTGTGCCATGAGCCCTGGCTCCACTGTATCTAAATCTCTGGGGAGCTGATCTGGAAACTTCAATAACTGTAGAGGGATCTTCTGAGGTTGGGACAACTGTTCTGGGAGCTACTGAACCAGCCACAAGCTGAACACAGAACCCCAAGGGTTTCATTTTACAACCAGCCCAACATGCTGCTCAGGTATCTTAGGATGGAGCTGTGGCCACCAGCTCTGGCTCTTGCCTTGAATTTGTCATCTGACCTTCTCTATTAACCTGTGTGTGTCACTGGTGTGTGTCACTTTGCTGGAAGTTTGTCTCCTCCAACTTCTTGCAAACATGTCAGGTCTTCAGGAAGTGACAATAACACAGAGACAGGCTAATTCACTGCACATCAGAAATCCAAAGATTTCTGTTTAAAGTGACTGTTCTGCTTTCCACTTTTCCTTTGAAATCTCTTAGCTATTCCAGACATTTCACTAGTCTAAGGTCAAAGCAGACAAAACCAAACCAAACCAAAATAATCAAAGCATCTTCAAGACCTGTTCAAAGTATTTCACAGTGGAAGGTTTGAGTAACAGTACTAATTCTTTGCTTTCCTCACATGCAGCATCAAAAGCAACAGTATGTTCTTTATCTTTCCCTTGCCATCAAAGCAACTGAGATAAGGAAGAGACACCTTCATTTACACCACAGTGAGCTCATAGCATTGCCGACAGCCTGTGGAGTCAAAGGGATCTACTAAATATGATCTCTGCCCCAAGGAGGTAGAAAGAGAGTACAGATTTGCCAGCCATGGAAATTTTCAGGGGAAGAGGGTGAAATATCATTCACTTTGGAACTGTATTAAATGTGATAATATTTATATTGTACCTACATGCCTAAATCAGAGAACATGAGGCTAAGGAATCTACATGGGTAAAACTTGCTTAGAATAATATATTGATAGAAAACTATATTATTTTTATTCAGTTAATTTATGTTCCATAATATGCTAGGCCAGCGTAAGCAACTTTCTACCAGTATAATTGCACATTCCCTTAAGTATTTTCTGAGTCACTGTTTCAGTTGTACCACCGTCATTAAAGTGGCAAAACTATCAAATACAAAGAAGCTCCTTTAAAGGGAACCAGAACTGCCTGCAAAATAGGAATTTGTATTGTTCAAAGAAACTCTATACAAATGAAATATTCAAAGGCTTCCAGTCAACAAACATCAATGATATCAGTTCATGGACCCACAGCCAGTGTGAGTAAGCTGTACAGAGGCAGTTAGGGTCCTGAATATGGAGATACAGCAAGTGGAATCAACAAAACTGACTCAGAAGACTAGACAGCTAAGTCTCATCATCTTTTGTTAAGTGTGCATGGTCAGACACCTGACTACTCTTGTACATCAGCCTAAAAGCATTAATTTCAACAGCAGACTATGCTAATGCTGCAACAAAAGTATTTTGCATTCCTAATACTCACAGATGAAAGTATTCCAAGGTAAAACAAGAACACCCTTTGAAGGAATCTGAGATACATAATGTGGATATCCATCTAAAATTTATCATTGTAACAGCTTTTTGGAAATCAGTGGAAGGGTAGCATTAAGCTTAAGGCAAAAAATAATAAAAGGATGCTTAGTTCAAGCCACAAGCATACACAGGAGACTCTTCTATTCAGCCCCCACCTCCTCCTCCCACCTTTGAGTACCTTCAAGTAAAAACATACTAGTCCATCTGGGAGTAAAATTCTCAGAATCACAGAATCACAGAATTGTAGTGGTTGGAAGGGACCTCCAGAGATCACCAAGTTCAACACCCACTGACAAAGCAGGTTCCCTAGAGCAGGTCATGCAGCCAGACATCCAGATGGATCTGGAACATCTCCGTAGAAGGAGACTGCACAAAACCCCTGGGCAGCCTGTTCCAGTGTTTCATCACCCTCACCATGAAGAAGTTCTTTCTAACATCGCTGAGGAACTTCCAGTGGTCCAACTTGTGGCCATTGCCCCTTGTCCTGCCCCCACAGGCCACTGAGAAGAGGTTGGCCATCTCCCTTTTTCTCTCACACTTCAGATATTTATAAACATTCATCAGATCCCCTCTCAGTCTTCTCCAGGCTGAACAGCCCCAGCTCACTCAGTCTTTCCTCACAGGGGAGATGCTCCAGGCCCTTCATCATCTTTGTGGTCTCAGGTGGACTCTCTCCAGGAGATCCTTGTCTGTTTTGTACCAGGGAGCCCAGAACTGAACACAAGTCTCCAGGTGAGGCCTGACCAGGGCAGAGTAGAGGAGGAGGATCACCTCCTTCGACCTGCTGGCTACGCTCCTCTTAATGCACCCCAGGATCCCATTGGCCTTCTTGGCCACCAGGGCACAGTGCTGGCTCATGGCCAACCTGTCATCAACCAGGACCCCCAGGTCCTTCTCTGCAGAGCTCCTCTCCAGCAGGTCATCCCCCAGCCTGTACTGACACCTGTGGTTGTTCCTTCCTAGGTGCCAGACCCTACACTTGCTTTTATTGAACCTCATCTGGTTCCTCACTGCTCAGCTCTCCAGCCTGTCCAGGTCTTGCTGAATGACAGCGCAGCATTCCTGCATTTCTGCCACTCCTCCCAGCTTTGGATCATCGGGTACTTGCTGAGGGGGGACACTATTCCCTTATCAAGGTCATCGATGAAGATGTTAAACAAGACCAGACTGAACACCGATCCCTGGGGAACACTGCTAGTCACAGGTCTCCAGCCAGACTCTGCTCCACTGATCACCACCCTTTGGTCCTGGCCCATCAGCCAGTTCTCGACCCAAAGTGCAAGAAGTTCTTTTCCCCATGTGCAAGAAACACTGAACAGAAGGGATTTAAAGGAGGGCCACCATGCTGACCAAGGGATGGAGTGCTTACCCTGTGATGACTCAAGGACCAAGAGTTTTTCAGCACAGAAAAGAAGCACCTTCAGGATCACCTGAAAGCAGCCTGCCAGGACTGCTAAGGAGGTCATCAAGAAGGAGCCAGGCTATTTACAGAGGAGCATAGGTTTGGATTAGAAACCTCCTGAGATTCCTGCTGGTATCAGCTGAGATAGAGTTAACTTTCTTCATTGTAGTTAATATGGTGTTGTGTTTTGGATTTGTGTTGGAAACAGTGTTGATAATAATGATAATTTTGTTATATAGAGGTTTGTTTTTTTTTTTTTTTCCTGCTGAGCAGGGCTTACACAGCACCAAGGCCTTCTCTGCTCTTCACCCCACCCCACCGGCAAGGAGACTGGGGGTGCACAGGGAGTTGGGAGGGACAGCTGACCCCAACTGATTAGAAGAGTATTCCATACCGTATGGTGTCATGCTCAGCAGATAAAGCTGTAGGGAGTAGAAGAAAGGGGCAAATGTTCATAGTAATGGTGTTTGTCTTCCCAAGTCACCGTTAGGTGTGATGGAGCTCTGCTGTCCTGGAGATGGCTGAACACCTGCCTGCCCTTGGGGAGTCAGGAATGGATTCCTTCATTTGCTTTACTTGTGTGTGCGGCTCCTGCTTTACCTGTTAAACTGTCTTTATGTCAAAACATGAGTTTTCTCACTTCCCCTATTTAAATTCTTCTCCCACCCCACTCAGGGCAGGGGAGAGAGTGAGTGGCTGTGGGGGGCTTAGCTGCCAAGTGAGGCAACACCATGACGTTTAAAATGGAATTATTCTAGTAATCCTTCACTCTACTCCAGATTTTTTTTACATTGCCAACTTAAGCCAATACAGCCAGTACAGAAGGTTGGACCTTGGAAGAGTTACATTAATGCACATTCAAAAACTTTTCCATTCTTTACAATGAAGTGGTGTCTACCATTTACAACATTGTAGTCTTTTGTAAAACAAAATCTCTGGTTGCACTATAATGTTTGCCTGATGATACTTCAGAGATACTTGAGAAATGTTGCTGTTTAACCTGGATGGCAGCTAAAACTACCACATGATTCTCTCCCCACCACCTCAGTGGGAAAAGAAAAGAAAAGTAAAACTTATGAGCTGAGGTAAAGACAGTTTAATAGTAAAGACAGATAGTAGTAGTAATAGCAGCAACAATAACAGTAAAGAATACACAATACAATTCTCACTACCCAAAAAGCAAAGCTCAAGTATTTCCTGAGCTGCCCCACCTCTGTTCCAGAGCTGCCCTACCTCTCAGCCTACTCCCCAGTCATACACAGAGCATGACACCATACGGTATGGAATACCCCTTTGGCCAGTCTGGCTCAGCTGTCCTGGCTGTGTCCCCTCCCAGCTTCTTGTGCCTCTCTCTTTCTTGCTGGCAGTGCAGGATGAGAAGCTGAAAAGTCCTTGACTGCTTGGCAACAACTAAAAACATCTTTTTGTTATCAACATTATCCTCATCCTAAATCCAAAACACAGCACTATACCTGCTGTTAGGAAGAAAATTAACTCTATCCTTGTCAAAACTAGGACTGTGTGATGTAGCAATACTTCTGCTGAGGACAAAACCACACAAAAACTCCAAGATAATTAACTCTGGAATGTTACAACTGCTCATATGTGGGCTCACATAAACACCATGGAAACTAATTGGAAGACACTGACTCCGTTATGGTTCAGATGATGCCTTTAGTCCCAGAAATAAGTATAGTGTCAGCAGCCTTTGTAATGTTTATGTCTGAAACAGGTGTAGCACAGCGAGAAGTGTAAGGAGATAAGATGTTGGAGAGGATTGTATCCCACCCCATCTTGGTGCCATCCCCTAATTGAATGAGTAATGACTGTCAGGGTGCATCTGTATTCAAGTCTTGTTCTATATGGGGGCTTTGTTCCAGCATGCAGAGCAGATCTGGAGGAGTGTGTGCGAGGTTCTCAAATGAACCTACACCAACAGCTACAGCAGAACAATTGGGAAATTTTCATAGACTTGTAAAATAATATTCAAAGGGACACCCATAGGTCTCTAATCCCACTTGCTACCCATGGCAGGTCCAATCACAACAAGGTCATGACCACTCCAATTTCCAGTTTCCAATATCTCAATGGATGGATAGGCCACTGTCTCAATCTACCTCTAATTCAAATTTGACAACACTTGCTGTAAAAGTCTTTTTCATAATGTCTTTTGTTCTGTTTTGTGTCTGTTACCCATTATTATTTTTTCATCTCAGAAAGGAGTCTCATCTTGTCTTCTTTATGTCCTATTACACAGCTGTAGAGAGTAGTAAGGTCTCCCATGAGAAACCTCCAGGTTGAAGAAACCCAACTTTCTCAGCCTCACCTTGTACTCCAAAATTTCCAGATCTCTGACCATTATGGTGGCCTCTCTTGGACACTTTTCAGTCTGTCAGTGCCTTTCCATGACTGTAACATATGTGAAGGAAAAAATAAAATACTTTTTTCCTCTTATCTGATGCTTTATTTCCTGCCCATATTGAGATATATTAAGGAATATATTAAAGTATGTTAAGGAATGAATGTCAGTTTTTCTTCTCAGCAGAGCTGCTTGAATAGGACAAATAATCCTGCCAACCAGATGATCCTGGTTAGTGCAGAGCCCAGGAATAAAGCAAATTTATCAGAGTTTAAGCCTCAAACAATCAAAAAACCTCAATCAAACACCTGAAGAAGGAAGAACTGTAGTGCATGGCTGCTCAGCTTTGCCCTTCCAGCAGCTGGCAACAGCCAGGGACCATTATCTGCTCTCACACCATGAGCATTCCCTGCATCTCCAGTCCTCTGCTAACACATCTTCCATCTCCACTCACCCCTGTGTCCTGCTCACCAAGCCTCAAACTTCCTCCCTTTCCATGATCCCAGCCTTATAAGTATTCACATATGAAGTTTGTTTTCTTTTTGGAAATTCTCTTATACCTTTCCAAATTTCAAGCTGTTTTCAAATTACTTTCCCTGGAGATTAAAAGTGCTGTTAAGAGACATACAAAGGAGGAAGATGCTTTGTTCCTTTCATGTCCATCCTACTTGAACCTGAAAGGATGTTGGCTTAATATTGGATAAACTCAGATTTTATATTTTTTTACAGGGAAAGCTGCCAATCTACAAACCCTTATACATTCTCACTGTCCACACAATATATGATTTTTTTGGAAATCATATATTTTGGAAATATATGATTTTTTGTCCACACAATATATGATTTTTTGAATTAGGTTCACAGCTACTTAAAATTCTCAGCATTTTGTTGCTTGTTAATATTGTGTTTCTTCACTTCCTTACAAAGCCGTGAGAGTCACAAGTCGACTGGAACAAATGGCTGTGCAACTGTGAGGAAAATCTGAGACAGAGATTGATTCCCAAATCTGACAGGTGATAGAGAGGGAGGGGAAAAGAGGAGATAAAAGGAGCTGTGTCACATGAATCCCTTGTCCAAATGACTCCAAATAGACTAGCATTGCTCCCCATTAGTGAAATAGCATGTAGTTTCAAGGCAATGAGTAGTAGCCTGTAAATTTTAGAGCATTTAAAATTATCTTAAACAGAAAGGGTTTTAACTTTACCTCCTGCAGAGACTTTGGTTATTTCTAGTTTAGTCAAAACCCTGATGAATTGGTAGTGTTTTAAACAGGACTGATAATTCTTTAGTCATAAATGGTAAAATGGCCATTGCTTTTTTCACCAAATGCCCTATCAAGAGAGTCCAGATGATAGTATCACACAGAAAAAACTCCCACACATTATCTTCTTTTTTCATGTTAAATTCTTTCATGCAGCATCTCATCACAGTCCCAACTAAGTCCTCAGTTGTGACCATACATAGAGCTTAAACAGCACTATCCTTATCCTGGATACCTTGTCTAAGCCAACACTTACATGCAACATTTATGTGTAGTAAGGCTACCCTTCTTTTCCAACATTTTTTCAAAATTGGAGCATTGTGCAGCCATGAAATAACTAAGATACAACAGTGACGAAGGTGAGCTATAAATGAAGAAGTATGGGTAGTAAGAAAGCAAAGGTTTCTGAAAGTAAAGCTCACTGATCTTCACTGCATCTGCATACAACAGTCTCCATCCTGACATTTTTTTATTAAGCCAGACCACTAATTACTGATGCCTAGCCAATGAATCAAAGCAATTGCCTACATGAAGTATTAGCTGAACTCAAGTTACACATAAGTGTGTACAAACCAGGTCTTTACTTTCATTAGGAAAAAAACACCAACCAACCAACCAAATAAAAAAAACCTCCAAACAAACCCAAACCTAAATTTGCCAGATAGCTCATATATAGTAAACAATTTTATTAGCTGCACATATGGGTTTCCCAGCTATTTTTTCAGAGTAAGACAGCTGGCCTGTCTTGAAAAGGTGTTTTAATGCAAAGATCTGTATTAATACTGTTTCTTTTAGGTGGTGTACATTAATACCTCAGACATTCACTGCTGGCAGGAAGTATGAGGCATAGTTTTTTAATGCAAAAGATCATATTTCCAAGTAATTTTCAATAGCCCAGATTACCACAGTTTCTGTTGGGGAAAAATAAAGGAGGGGTAAATTTAATAAATAAAAACACCTGGAAACCTCCATTGTTGGTGTTGAATATATATTGCAGGTAAACCAATATTTTTTTGCAGAAATTAATCAGTAAAACTACAAAAAATATCAGCATATTTTAATAAAAAATTAAACAGTAAATAAAGGCTCCTGACAAAAATTCGGAACAAACAAGAATTTAAATGCTTAGAGACTAGAAGAAACAGCTTGGAGAAGAATTAAACTAGTCCTTACTCTTCACGTAATCTAAAGAGGTTTGAAGTGGCTACTTTAAAAATTGCATAAAATTATAGAATAGAAACATGCTTGTTTCTTTATTTGCTAAATATGGTCTAAGAAAGCAAGCAAGCAAGGGTGTGCTTGGAGAGAGACTCTCAGGGTTGTTTCCATAAGAGCAAAGCAACCCCTGGGAAAATGTATGGAAAGAGCCACCACTAGAGAAGTAAATCACAAATAACCTACAAAAGAAAAACTAGAGAAGATAATGACAATCAGAAGAATTTGCAAACATGCTGAGATTGTAGACTGAGATTCTTGGAATATGTAGGACATTGAGTGACTTATAAGGTATACGTCTCCTCAGTGTTTCTGGCAAAAAATTGCAAAATATTGTGTTTTGAGGAAGAATGTGCATATAGGCCAGATTTTGAGGTCCAGTGACAAAGTTTGGGACATGAATGAGGCCAGGTGCTGCAGCAGCACACTTCAAAGTACAGGACATCATTTCAAGGAGGGCATGTAGATCAAATGTGAAATCCAGAGGAGCCAGGAGTTTCAGGTGTCAACCACAACACAGGAAGAGCATGGTGGGCATAGGAGAAAACACTGCAGGGTTCGTCTCTTGAACAGTGCCAACAGTGAAGTCTGGGTTCAGTGTCAAACAGCAGGGGCATAATATTTATTCAGGCAGTCTCAAGCAGTTCAAATGTATCACTGATAGAAAGGCGTGAATAAACCACCGTTTGGCTCAGTGCCATGAATTTCACTGTGTTGGAGGTTTGAGTTGAATAGCTCCTCCAAAATAGGCTGCTGGATTTAGACAGTGTTTCCTTGTATATAAATTACTTATTTGAAAGGGAATTGAAATGGTGGAGCAAAAGATGCCAGAGATGGCTGAACTCCTAAGTCTTGATTAGGTATCCAACTTTAGGGTGTACAAAACCAGACAATTGACTTGCATAGAAATAGAAACTATATTTTTAACACATCTATCTGCCATCCTTCACAAACACAGAATCTGCAGCGTGTAGTGTGAATACCAACAATTTAGTTACAATATCACTCAAGACAACAGCTATCACTTAGTGGTGGCATTTTTCTTAATCCGAGTTTGGAATACTGTAATCTATTTGCTCTTGACACCTACTCATGAGGCACCAGAGCTTTGCATGCACTCCTTCTCTGTGGCAGCAGAAATTTTGCCGTTGACTTTGCCAGGTCAGGATTTTATTCTGTAAAACTAAAAATCATGAATAGAAACCATTGCTAACTAGGCCTGTTCCATGTCTGGTTTATTCAGCTTCTTTAGGTGGTGAACTTATTCTTAACTTGTAAAAGTTTTCTCTTCTAAGGGGAAAAAGATAACATCTTGTTTTATTTTGGTTATTTTTCCACTGTGGATCCACAATATAACTTCTGTTTTCACAGGCTATTAAAAAAGAATTCAAGGTTGTTTTTTTTTTTTTTTTTCTGCCAGATATCATAGAATTGTATAATCATTCTGGTTGGAAAAGACTTTTAACATCATCAGGTTAATCTAACACTGCCAAGTTCAACCACCATATCCCTAAGCAACACATCTACATGTCTTTTAAATGCCTCCTGGGGTGGTGACTCAACAACTTCTCTGGGCAGCCTCTTCCAACTATTGACAACCCTATATACGAAGGAATTTTTCCCAAGATCCAACCTAAACTTTCCCTAGCAGAACTTGAGACCATTGCCTCTTATTGCTTGTTACTTGGGAGAAGCAACCAACCCCCAGTTGACTACAACCTCCTTTCAGGTAGTTGTAGAGAATTATCACATTTCCATTCAGCCTTCTTTTCCTTATGCTAAATAACCCCTCAGCCACTCCTCATAAGACTTGTGCTCTAGACCCTTCATGAGCTTTGTTGCTCTTCTTTGGACGTGGTCCAGCCCCTCACTATCTTCTTATAGTGAGGGGCCTAAAACTGAACACAACACTCAAGGTACAGCCTCTCCAGTGCCGAGCACAGGGGACAATCACTTCCCCAGTCCTGCTGGCTACAGTATTCCTGATACAAGCCAGGATGCTGTTGGCCTGCTTGGCTACCTGGGCACACTGTTGGCCCATGTTCAGATGGCTGTTGAGCAATACCCACAGGTTCTTTTCTGTCAGGCAGCTCTCCAGCCACTCTTCCCCAAGCCTGTAGCATTGCCTGAGGTTGTGACCAAAGTGCAGAACCTGGCACTTGGCCTTGTTGAACCTCACAGAGTTGTCATCAGCCCAGTTATCCAGCCAGTACAGATCCCCCTGTAGAGCCTTCCAAGCCTCAAGCAGATCAACACTCCCACCCTACTTGGTGTGGTCTGCAAACCTACTGAGGGTGCACTCAATCCCCTTGTCATTGATATAGATATTAAAGTGAATGGGCCACAATACTGAGCCCTGGAGAGCACCACCTGAGAAGATTCTGTTCTTTTTCCCTTCAATTACATGAGTTTTTCATCATGTTATCTGAAAGGACAGTGGCACCAGTCATCTGTGGAGGAAGAAACTGGACACTACTTCTGTGGGAGGCCTGTCACAAAGGTCACCAAGGCAAAGCCATTTTACCCATAATGCATTTTCCTATGTTTCTTTGTGTGTGTGTGGGTAGGAACTGAGGAATGCAAAAATCAAGGGTTTATTCTGGCTCAGTTACTGATTGAGCTTGTCTAAATGCCATGGTTGATACTCAAGTGTTTCTTTTACTTGAGTCAATGACCTTTATCCTTACACCAAGAAGCTGTTTTTGAGAATTTTGGTGCTCAAGCCTTGGAATGAATTTTCCAGTCCTGTGTATTTTTCAAAACGCCATTACACAGAATCTGAACAATTTAGTACCTCTATTTTCATATTTCCTGTGAACTGAGAAATGTTCTGTGGAGAAAATGCCTACCCTTTAGACAAGACTTTAGTTATTAAGCTTATGATGATTTGTTTCTGTGGTTTCTGAGATGAAGTTAGTTGCCAGTTAAATCCTCTCCATTAGACTGAGTACACAAAAATCATTGCCTTGATTTTGGCTCTGTGCTAATGAGATGCATGCTGACAGGATAGCCAGGCTATTTGTTTCTAGAAAATTCCAGAAACAGCTGGCAACCCTCCCTAAAATAGTGAGCATAGAGTTAAATATTTTTAAAACCTCACATTCAAATTTAACAGCAGTTTACAACTGTATTTGCTCACAGATTTTTTTTCCCTTTTACATAAATCCCACAGAATCTTCCTGGAATCTTTGACCTACAAGGCCATGATGTACAAATTCTGTTCTCCTGATTATTGCCATTAAAAACTGTGTAGAGTCTGAGTGAGTAACCTTTGAAAGAAATTTTATTTGCTAAGGGCAAATGGAAGCAATTTTTTGGAGGAATCTAGGCTACTTTATATGTCTACTGAACCAGTTTCATGCCTCTTAACTTTTAGCACAGAAATACAATCCTGTCTTTTCAAAGGAAAGAAGAGTTAAGGAAAGGGCTTCCACAGAATAAATCAGACCTCTGAAAACTCCAACATGTAGTGACAACACTCAATAGTGTCCATCTATCTTACTCTTGTTGAAGGACTTCCATTTAAACTGGGAGGTGTTAGGTTTGCTAGGAGTCTTGCAAGAACTAAACAAAATAAAAATGAGGATTATTGAACTTCATTTCTGTTTGAAGCATGTTTTCAATATATTATTTAGTTTCTAAACCATATCCAAAGAGACAAAATTCCAGAACAATAAAACATTCCTCTTTGCAGAACAATTTGCCTCTCATGGAAAAACATTGGATGCAGTTGAAGCCTATCCTCAACACATATCAGGGATCTGCAGAGAAAAAAGTTACCAAAATAGAATCATGCATGACTAGAAGAACACCATTAAAGCAGGGGAAGCTGGTAAGGAGGACACACCAAAACATCAGTCTTGATACTACTATTTCTCAAGTCAGTAGGAATAGCTTTGAACTGTGGCTCCATGGAATGTGGAACAAAATGTGCAAAAATATTCAAGGCAGAGAAAGTATGAAAGTCCTCTAAATGCAGTGAAAATGGAGGAAATGGAAAGAAAACCTTCCTGCATCATACTGTTTTTTTTCCCGTTCTTCAGTTTCCTCTGGCTGACATTTAATATTGTTTATTATTAACAGAACTCTTGCTGTAGCTCTCCCAGTTTTAAGTCATGAGAGGGCATAATGCAGAGCATACATGTTTGTCATTAGACCATAACTGTAGAAATTCAATTAAAAATATAACATTTGATCAGTGTCAGCTACAGAAATGCTCTGCTATCCCACAAAAAGCCCTGAAAGACTTTGGCTGCAAGACACTGTCCTGGCCACAGCCAAACTTCACAGACCGTAGCAGCTCCAGCATGTCCCTATCTGCAGCATCAGCTGGAACCAAGGAGAAACTGATTTAAACAAATATCTGATAACTAGTGCCAAGCAAAGACTATCCTGCACACGTTTAGTTCCAAGACCATAGCAAATAGCATCTGCTAAAACTTGGAAATGAAGAAAAATGGAAGAGCTGCCATACTGAGTCAGACCACAGGTCCAGCTGGGTCAGTACCCCAGCTCCAATGGTGACTATTAGCACTTGGTTGGAACAAAGGATAAACCATTGTACACAAAGCACTTTAAACCATTCCTCTTCTTTCGGCTGCCTTTATGTTTCAGTGAGGTGAGTGATGTACAGGTAACCTTTACTACATGCTATAGATGTAACCCCTGGGAGAGTACTGAGCATTTTGTAGTTGTTTTGTTTTGTTTTGGTTTGTTTTTTTTTTTCCATCAAGAATCAGAAACAGAAGAGAGAACAGCAAGGATAAATTACTTGAAACATATGTGGGAAGTTTACTGTTAGAAGCACAACTGAAACTCAAGAACTCAGGAAACAGCTAATCCTTCCAGTCCTCCTTGAGAAACTGTAGGAAACTGTAGCACTGACAGCAGCAGAGTCTAGACAAATTGTTTAGGGTTCAATGAAAATTTCTTTAACATTCTTACACTTGATTATTTTTTTCCTCTCTGAGGACTTTTAACCTAGTTTGGAAGAACAGGATATTCTCCTCTGTATTATAGTACATTTTTGTTTGTTTGTTTCATCTGAAAAAAATTACTGAGTGTGTCTTCACAAGTGATGCTGAGGCCCCCAAAGGTTTTATGTAATTAAAGACTATATGGTCTGAGGTTTGTTTCTAGACACCATTCAATGTCTAAGCCAATGGGACAAAACTATGCATCAAGGACGTCCTAAGGACTAACCAGTTCTAAACACATTTTTAATGGAATATTGTCAGCATGTGCTGTTCTGTCAAAGTAAGATATTTTCTTAAAATTACTGAGTTACAATTAAGTTTATGTCTAGAAGAAAGTTTCTAAACACTAGTAATCTCTTTACTTAAAAAAAAGTCCAGATTAGATTTTTTAAATATTTTTGATCCTGAGCTAGTGGTGTCAACACAATATCACTCCACAGAACAGTTGAGAGGCTTAGTTTTCCTTTGAATCTCGAACAAGAAGATTTTAACCCTGAATGCTGGTGCAAAACAGAATCGTCACTCTCTATAGCATGGTTGTGCTTGCACGGTTACTCCTTGACCTGCTGTGAAACGCAAAATCAAACACCTGTGGCAGATACATAAGGCTATGTGTGTGCCACTGTTGATCCATCTGCAGTATATTACATCCTAATTTATTACTCTGAGTAGTTTTCAAAGGGGATTCATTAACAGACAGAGACCATTGCACAGTTAAGAAGCTGTTTTTCTTCCCATTGTTCTAATTTTCTCTTCTTCTCAGGTTTCTGTTTCCTTTCATGCTATGGCAGGGATATTAAGTGCTCGTGAGACATTATTTAGTCCAAAACCAGTCAGTCTGTTCTGGGCAATTAATGTGGGTTGTGAGCAATACCTGACCCAAGTTTTGTGGGTTGGATAAACCATAAGAAGTGGTTAATTATCTTCTACAGCCCATAACTGTTGACTGAGGGGTGGAATTTCTCATTTATGCAGAATAAAACTGATTTCTGGCATTGTCCTAAAATAAACAAAGAAATATCTGTCTCTTAAAGGAGCAGGATTTATTTCACATATAACATTTTTTCCTGTTGTTTAGATCATGAATTTGTGTAGGAAGACACATGGTGGCTCGGGTAGCATTCCAAAACAGAGCATGCCTACTGCATCCTAGAGATGCAATCAAGGAAAGATATACCCCTCACCTCCCAGTTAAAAAGGCGGGACAAGTGACTCAGATTTGCCAGTTCCCTGTTTTGGAATTGAAGTGAGACAACACTTAAGTCCAATACCCAAATGTTAACTTTGATAGGAACATGGAGAACAAATGTATGATTAATATTGGCACCGTCACAATTACATCTATTTCAGCTATGTGACTTTACAGGGAACCAACGTAGGCTTTGGATTTCTTAGCAGTTTTGAGGGAATGGATAGAGGTGGAGAGAGAGCGAGAATTTGGTAGGAACCAAGGTCAGCCCTGTATTATTTAGCAGCTATGAGAGAAAGGAGAGAGACATCACCAGTCCTGGATCCAGCTGTTGGTTCTGCCAACATGGGAAGAGCCCATCCACAAAGTCATGCCTTGTTCTTTAATGCTCATAGATCCTATGTTCATTTGCATAAGTTCTCTTATGTAAATTAGGCTCCATTTCTTATGAAAATAGCCATAGATGCTCAAAAAAAGAAGCTTTTAGTTGGTGGATTTCTTGAGTTAATGGTCCATGGGCTGATGGTCTGTCTTGTTTTGCCCCCATCACCTTTATGTTTCACCCAGTTATCATGGGTTTTGCTGAGCTAGTTCTTAGGCAATCCCTTTTCTTCTGTTTTGTAGATGTTTGGGAACCTTAGTCTCCAAAGAGCAACTAAGTTCCTCTTTTAGCTTCCTCATATTCCAAACAGTTCTTGTGAGGGCAATGAAGAGGACAAAAGTGAAATGAGGTCCAAACAACCTTAAAGGTCTAGTTGGTCTTCTACATCACCTTGCTAAAGTTCAGCTCCCAATCCAGGTTTTTCCCTGGGATTGGTTTCATCTCCATTCAGGTAAAAAATCAGGTACAGCTTTCCATGATAGCTCTGTGGTTTTATTGTCATGTGCAACATATAAAGTTTCATAAAGAAAGTATGGAGAATTAAATTTGCTTCTACTAAGTCTTTGCTTCCATAAAGCCATGTCACCTGGTCTTCTGTATCTGCAGAAATAAAACTATAGACATATGTTTTTACCCAGGCTGGAATTGCTAAAAGTTTCCTTTCTGAGCCATGTGAATTGAGTCAGAATTTCAGTACTCACTGTTGTAGTATATGTAGAGCACTTCTGCTTTTCTCAAGGTAAAACCATAAATGCTTCCCCTTCATGCTACAGAACAGCAGTTTATGAAGAAATCCAACAGTTAAATGATGAAGTTGAGAGTACTTAGAGCCCATTGTGACATGGTTTTAGAAAACTTTCCTTTTTTTTCTTTCTGCCACCCTGGGCACTGCTACATGAAATAAACATTTCTGTCATTTAAAATACAATAAAAAAATTCACGTTGCTTAGCCCCAAGTTGTCACTTGAGGTTTTGATGATGAACAACTTTTTGACATCTGGTAACAAGGTGCAGCTCCTGTCTGAAGAAGTCTCTCTGAGGTTAAAGTCTAATGATATAAAAAAATGAGGCTGTCTGGTTTATTGTAAGTCTGCTTGGTTTAGATCAAGCTCTTTGATATAAGTGAAATTGCCTCGACTGGGAAAGAAAGTGACTTAAAAGTGATGTAGCAGTTCTTAAAAGGAGTCAGACAGGAGGAGACCCAGACAACTTGACTGTCTTGAATGCTGCATTTAATTGTTTTTCTATTAATTCATCAGACAGTGAAAGGAGAAACAGCATTTCGTAACAGCATTTACTATGCAGCTTGCTGAAAGTGAGTAGAAAAGTGGGTGTGCTGAAAGCAATGATGCAAACAGGGGAATTTTATTAGCCATCACTTTTTCTGACAGAAGAGCTTCCCTGACTCACACATATGTTAGGAAAACTGGGATGGACACAAATGAGCTGTGAGCCCCCGCCCTATCCATGACACAGTGGACATCTCCCTCCTCCCTCTGTCTGGGAGGAGGTTTATTTCTGAAGAAAGCTGCTCAGTGCCTAGCAGATGACTTATACTTCCAGACACAAAACGTTTTGAGTTTCTTTACATACAGACACTCCCTAAGTGGTTCCCCTTAACACTCCCTCTGCAGCCAGATGTGTGCCCCCACGTAATTGCAGGGTGATGTCTCCACCGAGGAGTCCTGCTGATGCTGATGGACTTTCAGATAGCCAGTGCAATCTGCTGTGCAGTTGGTGGTTTGCAGGCATACTCCATCAATTGAGTGTGCCAAGAAATTCAAGACAGAATCACAGATTCACAAAGAATGTGTGGAAGGAATGGACAGGACGTGCTGCAGGTTGTCTTCTGGAAAATAACATCCCTCTCTGCTGCTGCTGACCCCCAGAGCATCCTGCTGGCCCATGTGACTGACCCCCTTGGCCCTATCCCATGGCACCTCCAGTACTGGAGATTAAATTGCTCAAGGAGCCTTAAATCAAGGAAGATGTACCAGAAGCTTAGATACAGTGTAAGGAAGGTCCCTTGTCCAGCCCTTCAAAAGTTATGGTATGTCTTGGTAATTCCTGAAAATAAAGTTGGAAGTAGCGTAAAGGCTTCCAGCCAAACATGTTTTCTGTGCTGAGGTTTACCCAAAGAAGACATTTGGGCCCTGACTTAATGGCCTGAATACAGGCACCAGGTGC
Organism: Heliornis fulica; assembly: GCA_013399135.1. Lineage (NCBI taxonomy): Eukaryota > Metazoa > Chordata > Aves > Gruiformes > Heliornithidae > Heliornis > Heliornis fulica. Next base: position 118,531 of record VXBZ01001732.1, on the reverse strand, counting down.
TATTTTGGGGTCCTTAATGTTTCTTTCCCAGCCAGCTGCTGGCCCATGTGTGTTTCCCATAGGTCTGTTGCATCTTCCTTGTGCAGATGTCTTGATATCCAAAGTAGATTGGATGGCACTGTAACTGTTTAGGCAACCAAATTTCCCCATTCTGGCCTCAAAACTGTCTAAGGAAACACTCTTGGGAAGTAAAAATATTCTGGAATTATGACTCCACTTCCTTGGAGGGCCAAGGTACATCAGACATGCAGATGCAGTAAGATATTGTTTATTACAGACAATTCCAGAGAGAAAGAACTGAAAAATGAAACTGGAAACTGCATCATAAAATGGATATTTTCTTCTGCTTCAATTCCAGCCATGGCTCAGCTCAGCAACAGCCCTGTCCTAGCATTCATATCACATTATGAACTGCAGAATAACTGGTATTTTTGTACAAATAGAGTCCCAAAACCCCTAAACACCATGGAAGTCCCACTGTGCTAGGTGTTCAACAATTATACAGCAATGGATAGCCTTTATGTCAACTTATTTACATTCTGTACTGGGACAGAGATGAACCAAGGAGCAAAGGTTTATAAGCAGAAACATGTAGGTGCCTCAGTCCCATTGAGATCATTAGGTAACCTGTTGTTTCAGTACTATTACGTCTTGAGTCCTGTGTCCAGTTCTGGGCTCCCTGGTACAAAACAGACAAGGATCTCCTGGAGAGAGTCCAGTGGAGGCCACAAAGATGATGAAGGGCCTGGAGCATCCCCCCTGTGAGGAAAGGCTGAGTGAGCTGGGGCTGTTCAACCTTGAGAAGACTGAGAGGGGATCTGATCAATGTCTATAAATATCTGAAGTGTGGGAGACAAAGGGAGATGTCCAAACTCTTTTCAGTGGCCTGTGGGGACAGGACAAGGGGTAATGGCCACAAGTTGGACCACTGGAAGTTCCTCACTGATGTTAGAAAGAACTTCTTCATGGTGAGGGTGATGGAACACTGGAACAGGCTGCCCAGGGGGGTTGTGGACTCTCCTTCTCTGGAGACATTCAAGACCTGTCTGGATGCCTACCTGTACGACCTGCTCGAGGAACCTGCTTTGGCAGAGGAGTTGGACTTGAAGATCTCTGGAGGTCCCTTCCAACCCCTACAATTCTGTGATTCTGTGAATCTGTGGATCTCCCAGTTTTAATTACAGATCTTGCTCTGACAAGAGCTGTAGACATACTGCAGGCATCTGAATTTCAACTGCATGAAATCAGTCTGGGCCAGTTACATGAAAAAATAGGTAGGAAACATGAGTGCTAATAGACATCCTACTGTAATTAGGAATAAATAATAAATTATTTTGAATAAGACACTTTCTATAAGTAGCTGAGGTAACAGTCTGATGATGTACTCCAGGCATCTCCTTCTCCAGCTGCTCTCTCTTTCTCCTGCTAGATGCATATCATGGAGGAAATTATGTTAGACATTTTATGTTACTGACATAACCCAAGAACAACATGTGAATTGCTTTAACTCCAAACAGACCCCACAGCCATGGGACTGGCACAGCCTCCTTAGCTAATACCCTTTTTCACCTGCCCAGTCGCTCATTTGCCAATCCCCTTTCTCTGCATGGCCACGGATCACAATGTGCCACAGAACAAATGGGACATCTGTCACAAGGCACCTGAAGTTCACTGCCATATTTTCTGGGTAAGTTAGTAACAAGTCAAGCATTAAGGATCACAGGTCATTTCTGTGCAAGCTCTTGGTCAGCTTTCCCATCCTTGCTGCACACACACCAGCAGCTTCCACGCAGTAGCAGCAGCAGCACATGCACTCCACACTGCAAAGAGACCATAAACTTCTGATGCTCAAAATCCTATGCTCATTTGGCCTGAACACTTAGCAGCTATTCAGGGTTTTTCTGTGTCATGTATCTGTTGGGATGATAGAGTCATGCAGAGTCTTTGTGGAGCCATATTTTTTTAATAGGAGTGTGTGCCAAGTCTCCTTGTACCACCCGAAAATTTATATAAATAAATAAAAACGGGCTGGAGATGGTTTCCTTGCCGAGAAGTCTAAATGTGCCAGAAGCTTTCATTTTGATTTTTTCAAAATTGAGTATTTTGCACCTCTGGCTTTTTCCTAGCCTTCTCTTTCACAACCCCCCTGCTCCCAAAGTCACAGTTGGTCCAACAGAAATTCTTTCATCCCATGTAGCTTAGCTGCTCTCAGACACTGCTGTAACCATCAATGCCTTGGCAGGGACTCAGTTAGCTCTGCCCCAAGGAACATTTTGTATTCTCAGTAAGAGCTTTTTCCTAAAGATATGCTTTTGTTGCAGCAAAAGTTATTGCAGAGTACTCTTATGATGTATGTTAGAAAGGAATCATATTAGGTGATTACAACAACCCTTTTAAGCTCTGTAACCTATGAATATACTCCTCAGGCTGACAGCCTGATGGCAGTTTTAAAATATTCCAGACAAACATTGAAATCAAGCAAGTTTACAGGAGACTGGGATCAGGCTGCTGTTGCTTATTTTTTTTTTAAATAAAAAAGTCTCCTTCTCCATTATGGGCCCAGATCAGTGTGGGCTTAATTGTAAATACTCAGTACCATCACTGGCCAAAGGAGTCATGCTAATATGCTTAATATGACTGATTGCACAATTTTTGTAGGTCTTACTCCATTTTTTCCTTCTCAGGGCTCCTGGACCTTCAATATTCCTTGCACCTTTGTGTTTGGTATTATAGTATATGCATCCAGTCAGAGATAAATGCAGATGGGAAAGAAGTCCCTGCCAAGAACATGGCCAACTCAGTTTCTTCAGAGCCCTGTTCAGCTCAGTTTTGAATATGTTTAAGGAAGGAGAGTGCCTTACAGGAGAGGTGATGGCTGAGTTTTCCTCCTGCATCCCTTTGTTTCAGACAAGCTGCCCCTTTCCCAGCAACTAAAACATTTTATTACTTTTCTCAAGAACTGTTCTAGTTCCTCAGCGTGGTGCTCACCCCATGATGTCAGGACCTGTGTACTAGGTAAGACCAGACTAGCACTCTATTGAGTATTCATAATTCCCTGGGGTGAGAAATGCTAACCAACACTCCATGAAGTCCTTGGTGGTCAGACCCCTCCCACTGCCATGGCAGACCTTTGATGAAGGGCACTTGAGTCTGTCTCTTCACCTCTACAAACTCAGAATGTAAAAGCTCTCCATTAACCTGGAGCATCCCCATTTCGTTTACCCATTGGTAAACGAAACCAGACACCAACCATTCTGCTGAATCCTCTGCCATTAATGTTGGAGACTTCTTCTTGCTGATGGACAGGCAGGAGGAAGCTGTGCTCCTGTCCTGTGCTGGGCAGCCTGCACTGAGCCATCCCTGGGCAGCAGCAGCAGCAGTAGCCTGGCAGAATTAATCAGTGAGACACTTGAAAACCAGGCATGTATGGTATTAACATAAAGCACAGAGCCCCACCAATAACTGAACTTGAGCCACACCACCATAAATGCCAAATGTACAGTAGTTATGAGCCAGATGGAGCGAACAACCTGAGGCTTTGCAGGGAGGGAATGTCCCCAGGGCAGTTAAGATAAACCACCTGGGCAGACTGTTACAACGTGGGAAAAGAGCCACTTTATGGAGGTTTAGTTGCTGTTGTTGGCAGGAGGTGCAGCTGCAGCCCAGAATACTTATTCCTCTGCAGAGCAGCAGTTAAGTTGTCCTCCTGCTGCTCTCTATAGGCTGAGGGTGCTTTCCCATGTAGATGGGTTATTCGCGCTCTAGTGTGCAGGATCAGGGAGAGAAACATGGGCTGTGCCATCAAGATACGGGAGCCACAGAGATGGATGTGATTCAGGCGGAAGATATGGTCAGGTGGGAACAATTTTTCCATCCCAGAAAAATTTGTGAGATTTTGGACAATTTTTTTCCCAGCCTGTGTCATAATGCAAAAAAGAAAACAAAAAAACCCAAAAAAAACAAAACACAAAACTACTTCTTGGAGAGTTTTTGTTTTGGGTTTGGGTTTTTGTGTGTATTGTGTGGGTTTTTTCCTCAAAGAGACAAGCAAAAAGAAGTTTGGGACAACGCTCATGCTTTAATGGGTTTGAGCTATGTTGTCTTGAATTTTATCTAAATGTTATTTCTCTGATTGGCTTACATTATAAACTTTATAAAAATTATTTGAAGCTGAAAAACAGGGTTAAAATTCTATCTTGGAAATCAAAATCAGAATACTTTTTGAATTTAAAAAATCAACTTAATGGCTCCTTCCCCAAAAAGTTTTAAAGTTAATTTTTTTCCTTTTCAGTGGAAAAAATGTTTCACATAAAATGTTCTGAAACAGATGAGGTACTCCTTTATTTAGGCTTAGTATGCTTAGGATTTCCTCCATGATACAGAAGTTATTATACTTATCTTCCTGTAGATAATAAAACATCTGTGGATGTCCCTTTGAAAAGTGGAATGAAATATCTGCCATTTGTGAGCTGGAAAATTAAACTGATAATAAATAATAGAATCACCGAATCACAGACTGGAAGAGACCTCGAAAGATCACCAAGTCCAACACCCCTGCCCAAGCAGGATCATCTAGGTTAGATCACACAGGAACATGTCCAGGTTGGTCTTGAATGTCTCCAAAGAAGGAGACTCCACGACCTCTCTGGGCAGCCTGTTCCAGTGATCTGTCACCCTCACAGTGAAAAAGTTCCTCCTTATATTAAGATGGAACTTTCTATGTTCCAGTTTGGAACCATTTCCCCTGGTCCTATCACTGGCCATCACTGAGAAGAGCCTGGCTCCATCCTCTTGACACTCACCCTTTACATATTTATAAATGTTAATGAGGTCACCCCTCAGTCTCCTCTTCTCCAAGCTGGAGAGACCCAGCTCCCTCAACCTGTCCTCATAAGGAAGATATTCCACTCCCTTCATCATCTTGGTGGCCCTGCGCTGGACTCTTTCAAGGGGTTGTATGTCCTTCTGGAACTCAGGGGCCCAGAGCTGAACACAATACTCCAGGTGAGGTCTCACCAGGGCAGAGTAGAGGGGGAGGAGGACTTCTCTTGACCTACTGGCCACCCCGCTTCTAATACACCCTAGGATGCCATTGGCTTTCTTGGCCACAAGGTCACACTGCTGGCTCATGGTCATTCTGCTGTCCACCTGGACCACCAGGTCCCTCTCACCTGCACTGCTCTCTAACAGGCCAGTCCCCAACCTATACTGGTACCTGGTGTTGTTCCTCCTCAGATGCAAGACCCTACATTTGTCCTTATTAAATTTAATTGGATTTGTCATTACTTATCAGAAAACCTGAATGCTGTACAAAGATTTGCACTCCTTTAGGAAAAAAAAATAGTTTCCTGTTTTAAAATTAGTGAAAGTCAAATAAAAGGGAAGCAAAAATATAAACATTTGCAACACTTTTTGCTTGTCTAAATGTATTTATTTTAAAATCACAATCTACCCAAGGTGTATTTGAGATACTACACAACAGTCCAAGTTTTTCTGAAAATAGAAAATCTCATTTTCAGCATCATGTCTGGCTGATGCCCTACCTAATAAATCTGCTCTCAGAATTAATTAAATATATAATTTATTTAACAGAGAACTGCACATGTATACATTCAGGAGGCTCAACACCAATTCTGGCATGCCTGTGTGCTCAGGGGACTCCAGCTCCAGCATTCGAAGGAAAACTCATCCCTGCTTTAGTGGCTGAGATCCCACTTCCACCACAGAAAACAGAGGTTGAATTTCAGATGGTGGGGCAGGGCTGACAAAAACCTGAATACCAGACCTTTGAAAGGATTCAGCTACCTGCAGCTCTCACTGGGAGAAGAGCATAATTACAGAGACAAACAAACAGCAAAAGGTGTTGTATAGGTCCAGATTCTTAGGAATGTCTTGAGCTTCCTAAAAGAAGGGAGTATACTGTCAGGCAGCTGCAAGTGAGCTGGCAAAGTTAAGCCTCTCCAGTGGTGCCTTTGCTCCTGGTTATGCTGGAGGACTACAAATTTGGCCACCAGCCTGTCTATTCAAGTCTCATGACGACCAGGCAAAGTGTGAACTTGCAGTTACTTTCTCTGCTCATATGATGAACCACCTGAAGAGAGCCTGGGCATTTCAGTCACTTGTAATCATGTCTCCACTCCAGGGAAACTCATTTTTGAAAACCCAGCCAGGATCCTAAAAGCTGAGTTATGCAGAAAATCCTGGCCACAATCAGGGAGAAACCCTATGTTTCTGTTCTCTGCTTGTTTTGAAAGGACTTGGTCCAAAATACAGATAAATCCAAGAAACGATTCCCATTGACTTAGCAGACTTCACATGAAAACCAAAGTGCTTAATAAGAGGTTATTTGGGAGCATGTGCTAGTCATGCAACAGCCTCTTTTCTCCACAACTATCCCATTCCCAAAAGTCTGGGTTGGTGGGGTTTTTTGTGTCTTCCCTGTGTTCCTTTGCAGCCTGAATGGCTGTGGATGGCTCCACAGGAGCAAACAACTCTGGCTTAAAGGATGATGGATTCCTGGAAGCTAGGTCTGCTTCCAGGGTCTGCATCTCTCAGTCTCAGACCCAAGAGGGATTTTCCTGAGGGGTACTAAGTCTGTGGGTTGGGAAGTAGGCTGAGTGCTTGTGCAACTAAGCATCCTCCTCTCATTTCCGTGTTGCAGCAATTTTACAAGCACAATGTGGCAGGAATTTTCCCTTTAGCCTCTGCATGCTCATGATATCAGGCACTGATTGATTGTACCTAACTGTAGGAAGTCAGCTCCTGTCCTTAAATTATGACCTTCAACATTTTCCTCCTCCAGTTACCTTGTGAGGCCACTTGACTGGGAAATCAGGGACTTTCTCAGGCTGATTTTTGACTCCAGTGGTGCTTGTGTTTCACACCGGTCATGGAAGGTCCCTAGGAGGATTGGACTTTCCTAGGTGTTTCAATTAGGTATCTACAGTTAGGGGGAATAAATATAGGTCTTGTGAACTATATAATATTTACCTACCTGTCAAGGATGCTCTGAAGTTAATTATATTAGTGGATAGGAAACATTTTGTTTTATTAGGGGGTTTTACAAGTCAATATAAATATGATCTTTATGCATGATAACTAAGAAAAGCTAATCAACATATTCATAAAGATAGTTTTTACTACTTGCAAAACTACCATGTACTAGTACTTCTCTTCAGTACTTATCCATATATCTAAATCTTAACAGCAGTAGATTTTTGATAGCCAGGAAAGGTGGAATAAAATTCTGCAGAGGCACCTATTCAGTAGAAGGTTCCATCACGTTAATGACTTATGTTTTCTGAAATTATTAAAGATTTTGCAGAGTAACCCACTAGAGATGTTTCTGTAAAGGCTATCTCATCTGAAAATGGGGTGTGCCACATTTGGAGATATTGTTTCCTCCTCATGCAAATTTAAGTTAGAGATAGATTTCTCCTTTGAGACAGAGCTGGAGCTGGAGAGAGATTATTTATTTAGACTATAGAACTCCATAGCATTTCCATTTTCAGGTCCAGGATATACATTTACTGCAAAGCAGGAAAAGACCACGTTAGAAACATTTTATTCTCATTCTTCATTTTCTGATTTATTTAGTGTTTGCTTTACCACCCCAATGTCTGGCCAATTAGGGGACTAAACCCCACAGAGTCCCTGCATAAAGACACAGATATCTTCATAACCTGAACAGTGATCTGAAAGAATCAGCCTGTGAAGAGTTTGCTAAAATCAGCAGCTTCACCAAGAGATGCAGTTTTGGGGTTACTGAAGCTGTTCATTTTATGGAGAGCTGGAGTGCTCAAAGAAAAAAACAATTTTTTTGTTTGAATACATATATTTCCAAATAAATGACAAGCAAGGGAGAATGCTAACAAATGCTTTGCAAGGAGACTATTAAAACAGCTGAAGACATTTAGTGCTGCTGGTGGTTAAAGTGTGACCCCAGATTCACTCAGAACTTTGCATTTTGCTCAAGTCCTTTCCCTTAAGAACACATTACATACTAACGACACTAGAAGGCAGGAAGTGTAGGAAACAATAAATTCCTATTGTTGACACAATTCTCTTTCATAAATTGAACCAGACTTCTGCTGACAAGCCTGCCACAAATAACATTCAGCAATTGTGACTTCTATTATTAAGGCTTGGAATGTGTCTAGCTAACATCAATTGCATCCACTAAGATGAGAGCCTGTCCAGCTAACATCAATTGCTTTTATTAAGATGAGGAAGCCTGTCTAGCTAACGTGTCCTCAGGCAATCAACCAGGAAACATGATCTTTCATAAAGTTTTTGAAATGCCTATCAACTGCTGAGCATCTCCTTACGACTGAAATCATCAAGACTTTACCTCTCTAATGAAAGTCACTTGGACAAATGATTTTTTAGTGATGCTACTTCCAAGTTCACAGCAGCATCAGTGATCCTCCATGTTTATGTGAATAAGAGATGCAATGAAAGAGACATTGCTAACATCTGTCGTGTAAGTGTGGGAAATTTAGAATCACAGAATCACAGCATGTGTTAGGTTGGGAGGGACCTTTAAAGGCCATCTAATCCAACCCTCTTTCAGTAAACATTGACATCTTCACTCGATCAGGCTGCTCAGAGCCCCATCAAGATACATGGATGGGGCCTCCACAATCTCTCTGTCCCAGTGATCTACCACCTCATGTTGAATATTCTTTTCCTAATATCCAACCAAAATCTACCCTTTTCTAAGGGTAGATTAAATTTAGGTGATATTGAACTGGTATATGCAGCTTCCCTCTATCTTTTGGATTAGCAAGGAAGTCAAGATCCTTTTGCCTTGAAAAGACTGGTCAGAATCATCACCCAAGGACACACCTTCTCCTGGCTTGGTGATAGACACGATCCCACTAGTAGCTCCCTGGAGCAGGTGGCAGGAGGAGTTTTTACCCTATCCTGTCTGTAAAGGAAGTTTAATAAAGGAAGAGAAATTGTGAACTCCAGATGTTATACTATCTTTTCTGTTTGTTCTCAACTGCCTAAATATCCCTGTAGGTCTCCTTTATTTTGGGCTGAAAAGCAGTAATAACATACCCAAGACACATGGGCCATCAAACACATCTCTCAAACTGGCCTGTGCGACTGTGTAAGCCAAAGGAACTGGTACAGTGGAAGTGGAGGTCACAGTGAATCTTGCAGATGAACAGACTGAAAGAACATGGAAGCAGCCTTGCCCCAGGGCATGCTTGGAAGAAAGGCTTGGTTGCTTAGCTTCTGCAAGTCAAGTATGTTCTAATAGGAGCCATGTCAGTTTTTATACAATAAATAGATCTTTCCACATGTCTTGCAGCTGTGGTATAGGAACAATATACTTAACCTCTGCAGTAAGTTTCAGAGTCTGTGGTGTCCCCCCATCACCTGTGCAAGTCCTGTGCTGCTCCTATTATTTCCAAGACTCTGCACTTTGCAGGTGGCATTTATGGCACAAAGTCTGGCTGAGGGAAGTAACAGGAATATCTGAAATAATACACAATAAAGAGAAAAAAAAAGTAAGTGAAAAACTTGGTGGTGGAATAACAGCAGGAAAGCACAAGGTTTAGGGACTATTGACAGTTTTTATTGCCAGCCTGGGGCTATTAAAATCAAAGAAGCCTGGACCAGACATCTACCCTACATATGAACCAGAAGGAAAACGGCACAAGTGAACGGAACTGTCCTTCCCTGAGTCAGGCATCCTTGCTTTTTAGTTCTCAGGATTGAAAATAGGGAAGGGCCCCCACAGCCTGCATCTTTCAGTGCCTTCCCTCACAGGAAACAAGTGTCTGGTCCTCTCTGATCCCTCTGGGCTGGGACCCTATTTAAATCCATCAGCTGGTACTTTTGTCCCTTGGCTGATTCCCAGCTCCTGTGTGCTGTTGTCACATAGCAGGCCAGCTGCTTTCACAAGTCCTTTTCGTCCGTCTCCATTGCAGCAGGACATATTTAGCAGGGAGGGTAGAGGAATGTCAGTCAAGCTCACAGAGAACTCAGCAGGAACTGGTCTCCGTCCCTGATGCATAGGAAAACAGAAGGTTGCTTCAAGGGCACTGGGCTGGTGTCCAAAAAGAAACAAGGTCAGGAGTGAAAAAGGGGAGAGTGAGCCATAAATATTTTTGCCTGGTGTTGATGTCAGGCCCACCAGCCTATTCTTGTCACCGCACCCCCTTTTTTTCCATGGGGGCAAAATATTAGCTGTCTTCCCTGGTATTTTCCTGGTATTCCAAAATGTGTTAAAAATGAACATCTGCATACCAGAGTCCTCTTTAGTCAGCTCTCATGGGATCCTGGAATGATTCTTATTTAAGCTTGTGCTTTAAATTATTTATCTCTAGAAAATGCTGCCTAATATTGTCTTCTACTACTAATGGCTTGGGAAATCTGTCACTTTTCTCCTAAGAGATCTTGTGCTTTCTAAGTAGAGAACAGATATTTATTAAACATGTCTCATCTGCAGGAGTATTAATAGTTACTCTCTTTGTGTAGTAATAGTTTCATGTCATCTTTAGGATTTGTTTTATTACCAACATATTTAATGTACTTATTGTCCCTAATCCTACCAAGCACAGTTTTCTCTGTCATAGCTTTAGCTTTGTGTAAGAGTCCATGCGCAGAAACATTCATTGTTTCTTGGGCTTCTTTTCTCATTTCACTTGCTGTATGCTACCTTTTAACATCTGTGTTCATCTCCCACCAGATTTGAATGGATACCCTCCTTCTTCTTGATTGTGAGGCTGTACCACCTTGGCCATTCACAAAGTCCTTCCATCAAAAAACAGAAATTCATTTTTGACTGGCTACATTTTCCTACCCAATCTGCCCCTCTCAGAAGTTTCAGTTTTCTCAGCCCTTCTAAATCTGTCATATACTGACACTGGTTTTTGTCTGCCTGGACTGAATATACTCACCTTGCTAAATGCTGATCCTGCAGCAGCCATCAACTTCTTAATCAATGGTAAGTCTTTATCCAATATCATATCTTTATCCATATCTGCATTTTGGCTCTTTATTACAAATAATTAACAGAATAAAATTAATTGAGCAAGAACCACAACCTTCTGTGGTGTAATTTATTTATTTTAAAAGACATTATGCTCTCTGATGGAACAAATGTACTTTCTGTTTATATGAAGTGAACAACCCCACTTAATCCACCTGATCTTTTATTGAGAAATGAATATTAAAGTGTCATTCAGGCCCACAGCTGGCTGTGACAGGGTGTCTTTCCTCCAATGCCTTTGCTGAGGTCTTGGTCCTAAAACATTTATAAGTTGGGCTCAAGCCCAGCCCTACATGTATTAGAGATGCAGATGGAAGCAAGTGACTCTACAGTGAGCCAAAGAGCTGCTGCATTGACTGATGAATATTTAATGGGGAAACACAATTGAAATATTTTTACAGTGACAAGCACAACTACTGATTAGGGAATGAAATTAGTTCTCCTTTGTAAAAGTGTGGTATTTTATTTCCTACAACACTTGTATCTCTAAGATTCTTTGCCATTAGGTCTTTTGTTTTTAAGGTTACAGTAGCAATGATAGATCAACAGTTTCAAGCCTGCAAAGCCTGCCACAGGGGCTAATGCAGATAAATGGCATCCTTTCCAGGCAGACTTTATGGTCTAAAACCAGACACACAGGACATTCCTGGGTCACTTACATTTTATTGCTTCAGCTGAGATAATTCACATGATCTGTCTTTTATTCATCCTCCCATCCTAGAAGCCACCTGGCTTCTTCATCTTCTGTTTCACAGACGTTTACAATACAGCTGGTAGTCAAGGTTTACTGGGAGAGAAGCCAGATAAGGGACAGATGTGCACTTAATTGAAAATAAAGGCTGCCTGTTTGTTAGCAATAAATCAGTGAATAACACAGCCACAAACACATAACTCTGGTCAACCTACTCACTGGTTGTAGTAATGGCTCGCATTTCCATAGCTCTCCAGATTATTTCATCTTCATGCTGAATGCTCCTGAAGTTGTTTCACAAACGTGGAAGTGTGAGATACAGAGTATTTATTTTCCCAAGCCCAAGGAGGCATCACAGTCCACAATAAACCTGCATAGCACTTAGAAGGCTTCATCTAGCACACAGTGGAGTTGACTGTCCCCAAGAGCTGGCTAAAAGTTGTTCTCTAGACCTGCCCTGTTGTGCAAGTCTCTGTAGGGGGCAGGACTGCCCGTGTTGCTGACTCTAAAGACCCAGGCTCTTGGTGCTGGATGTTTCCAAGGGATGCTGGTGGTCTAGATGTCTGTGGATATCCTTTTGGGATCCTTTTGGCACCTTGAGAAGTGCCAAAATGCAACTCGGAAGGATATAGGCTTAAGAGTGAAGAAGAGGGTGGCAAAGGTAAAAAATGGAGAGTATTGAATATGAGACGTATGTTTTGCAAGAGAGAGAAACATGGAAAAGGAAAAGGATGCTGTAAGAGTAGGGGAGGGGATTGAAGTGTTTAGTAAGGGAGGAGACTGGGAGTATGGTGGAAGGCAGGGGGGTGTCAGTCTATGTCAGATAAGCTACTCCCCATACATCTGAACTAATTTAAGTGTGTCATCTGATGATCCAGAAACAGTTGCTGCTACGCCAACCTAGTTGCTGCCGAGACAAAGCTGTTGCCAGAGACTGGACTAGACATGAGGGTTTGATGCCTACCAAAACCAAAACAGTTAACTTCATGGACTCAGCTGTGTAAGTGCTTTAATTCCTCACAGTCCTCAATGTCCTGCCTGAGCCATCTTTTCAGGAGAGAGGCATGCTTATGAGACATGGGTCAGAGGGCTGCAGGAACACATGCAGGGATACAGCATGGAGTTTGGAAGGTAAGCATGTGAAATGCTTGATCAAGAAAGATTATTTTTGTAGCAAAACTAGTACATTCCTCCCAATAACTTGGAGTGAATCCAAATATTGTTCACAGACATTCTGGGCTTTGGGCAAACAATCTAGCATCTCTGGTCCAAGTTTAGCAAAGAACATAAGCCAGACTTGATATTAAGAATACAGCAATGAGGAAAGCATAAAATGGTATACATAGGCTTCAAGATTTCTAAGGAAAATAATTTTTTAGGAGAAATTTTTATAACTATTTTCTATGGATGCAGACTATCTGGGAAATACTGTCTGGAATTCCCATGACTGGAAGCAACCTTCAGGCTAAGCACTAAATCTTTCCTTCATTCTTTTTTGAGCCAAAATGTCCAACTCAGAAAAGCTTTTGCGATATCTTTTGGATGTTCTTTTTGTTGCTTGACAATTGGAGGATTTGTGACCACAGGGTAGCACCTGTTCTGCAGAGAGATGTTGCCTTCCCAAACTGCAGTAGGATTCTATGAAAGTTTCCAGCAGCTATAGCCTGTGAGAAACCGAACACAGGGTAAGGGACAAGCAAAGAACAAGAGAAATTGAGGAAATCACTCCCACAGTGAATTGAAATTAAATGTTTGTGTTAATATTAAACAAAGAAAAAATTCCAACAAAATCATTTTCCTCTGAAAAAAATATTTTGATCAAAACCTCTCTGTCAAAGCCCTGAAAGCTGCCTCTTCATAGACACATGGAATAGTTTAGGTTGGAAAAGATCGTTGAGATCACCAAGTCCAACCATTAACCCAACACTGCCAAGGCCACCACTAAACCATGTCCCTAAGCATCACATCTACATATCTTTTAAATGAGGAATGATGACTCAACCACTTCCCAGGACATCTTCTTCCAATGATTGACAACCCTTTCAGTGAAGAAATTTCCCCTAAGATTCAATCCAAATGTCTCCTGGCACAAGTTGAGGCCATTTCCTCTTGCCCTATTACTTGTTACTTGGGAGAAAAGACTGATCCCCAGCTGGCTACAACGTCCTCTCAGGTAGGTGTGTCCTCTCAGGTAGGTGTAGAGAGCAATAAGGTCTTCCCTCAGTCTCCTTTTCTCCAGACTAAATAACCCCAGTTCCTTCAGACATTCCACTTGTGCTCTAGACCAGCTTCACTGTCCTTCTCTGGATATGCTCCAGCCCCTTGTCCTTCTTGTAGTGAGGGTTCCAAAACTGAACACAGCATTTGAAGTGTGGCCTCACCAATGCCGAGCACAGGGGGACGATCACTTCCCCAGTCCTGCTGGCCACAGTAGTTCTGATACAAGCCAGGATGCTTTTGGCCTGCTGGGTACACTGCTGGCTGATGTTCAGCTGGCTGTTGACCAACACTCTCCAGCCCTTTTCTGCCAGGCTGCTTTCCAGACACTCTTCCCCAAGGCTGTAGCATTGCCTGGGGTTGTTGTGATACAAGTGCAGGACCCAGAACCGAGACTTGTTGAACCTCATACATACCTCAGAGCTCTTCCTCTCACTTCAAACCACCTCCAAAGCAAGCTTTTCCTTGAGTGCATATATTTCTGCCTCCTGATAATGTCTTGGCAAGCAGTGAATCCTGGCCACTGCTACTAGCTCACTAATGCTTTTTTTGGGGAGTAAAAAGGGACATCCCCATGCTGGTAAAGTGGAACCTGTTTGGTATGAATAGGCATAAGTCCTTAACCAGCTTGTACTAGTATAATAAAGGCAATGCAAACATTTGTTTTTGACTTCTATCCAGTGAAGAGTCTTTAATCAGGTAGAAGAGTAATTATTTCAATTTAATTTATTCTTATGTATTCAGATGAGTAAACTCTGAAAGGCAAAGATTTCATTTATATACGTTCTTTTGTTTCCATACTAAATTTTTCTTATTTAACTATTTCATCTAAAAAAAAAAAAGTGCCTTCCTCAACTGCAGTTCCTGTAGTTATTACAAAAGTGTGCAAAGTCTTGCCCTCTCTGCTCGTTACCTGCTTTTATCTTGCTCTAAATTTGTCTTTCCTTTGAGTCTAGGTCTTGTGTTATACATTCTTATAGCATCTAGCACAATATATCAGACATGGATTTTAAACCCATGATATGTGTTAGATTAAAATAATGGGATTTGTGGCTTACACTCACCGAGTCACCATTTTCCACTGCAGAGACTGCAATTGTTTCACCTCTACTCTCCTGCTCAGTCACTTGAAGGTTCACATAACCATGCTTTGAAGTGTGTCTCCCAAGTTCACAATTTACCGTTTGAAATGTCTGATGTAATGCTATCTAATCCTTTCCAGGGCTTCAGGGAAGACAAGCTTTCAATTTGGTGAAAAATGTATTTCTGCAAGGCGATTAGAATAAAATGAAATAGAAACCACTTGTGATCATTGCAAGGCAGCTTGATAAGGGTCTCTTTTTGAGTGCAGCAGAGGCCAGCTTCTGCCCCAGTTCCATTCAGGACATTTTTTTATTTGTTTTTAATAAGGGTGATGTTCATGAAGAGGTCAAATGTAAAACATAGGACCTGTTTTATAGGATACTTGAATCCCTCTTTTTAAAAAGCAGTCATATAGAATAGAAACCATACATGGAGGACCTGAGTAATGTTACACGTGGTAGCAATCACTACTCTGCATTATGCACTCCCTTCCTAACATCATATGTGAGCAGATGGTGTCTTTCCTCCAAGGGTGCTTTTTATTCATGTTCTTGAATTGAAGTTATCACTGTGATCTTAAACCATTTTTATTAGAGAGCCTGTTTTCAATCAAGAGAGAAAGGGGGGATTGCAATGAAGAAAAAACACTGGTGGGTAAAACGAACCAATACAGAGACAAAAATAAACAAAGAGGAATTTCCTTAATGCCTTATTTCATCTTCCTTTTTCCTTTTTATCAAATACAACATACTAAAAAGTTTAACATAATATTGTTTTTATAAGCACTGTAATTCAAGTAGTTGCTTGTTTAGAACAGAAACATTTTAGCTTCTTTTCTNTCCCCCTTTTTCCCTTTTCCCTTTTCCCTTTTCCCTTTTCCCTTTTCCCTTTTCCCTTTTCCCTTTTCCCTTTTCTTTCCCTTCTTTTCCTCTTTTTCTTTTGTATGTATTAAATTCATAATCAGAAAGGAAATAAGGAACTCTTAGGGAGGAAATTTAGTCTCTTAGGACTCAAACTGTCCTAACAAGTGTGGACAGGGGGATGTTTTGCTGTATAATTTTCTTGGTCCTCCTGTGTGTGAGTCTGAAATAGTACCAGGAAATATAAGAGGAAACTCCATGACAATTTTAAGTGTCCCATTTTTGAAAAATGATGTTGAATACAGTTATCAAACAATAGTAGTGCTAATAATGCACTCTGACAGTGGTAGTTCATTGAGAGTCCAACTGAGAGCTGGATATGAAAAAACCAGAGCTCAGGTTTTGCCTGGATTAGGGAAAGTGTCTGAAGATGTATTGCAAGGTCTGTATAACTGCAGGGGGGTGGAAGGAGATATTTTGCTTTTACCACTACTTTCTCTGTTCTGCTCACAGTTACCAGCTGTTCTATATAGGCAGGAGGTCAGGAAGGATGTCTATCTTCACCCAGCCCAGAGCTGGTAGCACTAACAATATAGGCTCAAGGGCCAATTAAGTGAATATGGCCAACCATGAGGAGAATAGTTTTAGATTGGATATTGGGGGAAGTTATTTACAGAGGGAGTGATGAGGTGCTGGAACAGGCTGTCCAGAGAGGTGGTGGATGCCCCAGTCTTGGAGGTGTTCAAGACATAGTTGGATGGGGCCCTGGGCAACCTTGTCCAGATGCAGGCCAGGAGGTTGATGGCCCTGTCTATGGCAGGGGGGTTGGAACTCAATGATCCTTGGGGTCCCTTCCAACCCAGACCATTCTGTGATTCTGTTGTGGCCCACTGGTCCCACTGCTGACTCAGCTAGAGCAGCCACCACTCTTGCAAAGCCCTGAAATCTGTCTGGCAGGTTCATTAGTAGTGGCTGGCCAGAGCTGGAAGTTTATATTAGATTGCACCAACTTGAGCTGGCTGAGCCCAGATTGGATTTCAAGTGTTGACATACAGACTTAGCAGCAGAACCACTGATAACCAAGGTCTCCAGTTACCGTCATGGGATCCTCACTCTTGTCTGTGTCCAACCTTTGTGGCAAGAACAAACAAAACACAGGTAGAAGTGAACATCTGTAATTTACTGAATAATTAGGAAGTTAAACTGAATCTGTCACTGGGCTGGGGCAGCACACTGCACTCACACTATTTAGGAGCAACTTCTTGCATAGGTCAGGCTTGCTGGCTGCAGTGGCAGTGGGAGAGAGGTGGGGAAGTTACCACAGCTGGTTGCAATAGCTGCTACTGCAGGCTGGGTTGTATCCTACTGGGTTTGTAAGTCAACATCCTTAACCACTTTCTTTAGGCTAAATGTACCATGACCCCAGTAGTTGTATTTTTAACAAGCTGAGTTACAGCATGAGCAGAACATGAATTCAACCATTTTTCCAAGCTCACACCAAGCTAGCTTAACTTCCCCACCACTAAACTCTTGCAGTTTCAACAGACCTTACAATGGAATGCAATACATTTGATTGAGTTCTAGTGAAACGCTGGGGACAGCTGAGGTGGACAAAACCAAGATAAGGTTTTTAAAAACAACCTAAACCACATCACATCCTTTCCAGGGCAACTGTGCAAACATGGCAACAGCAATGATTAAAAAAAAAAATATTGAAAAACACTTTGCTAGCACTCTGGGAACTATAGAGTGGGTGAGCTCCCAAGATATTTGGGAATTTACATGATACATATATCTTATGCTTCAAAGAACCATTCCCCCCACACTTAAATTATGGCCTTTCCTACTTGCATGAGCTCAAAAGGCCAGAGGAACCAGTTCTGAGTTAGTTCAACTGTTCCAGGAAAAAAGGTCACCCTAGTACAGTAAAACAACCTCTTCCAGCTTTGTTCTGGAAAGGTACAGATCTTCATGGGGATGGGAATAGAAAGCCATGCAAAAAAAAAATTCATCACACTCCATTGAGAGGAGAGCAAAACAGACTGAAGAGGACATAAAATTATATCAAATTTTCCAGTTTTTAAAGTGGATTTAATAATTTGTATGTACTTTCAAAAAGCTTTATTGAAGTTGTGTGTGCAAACAGTAGCCTATTCTTCACTAACGTCCAGGTCCAGGGACTCTGGTTATACAAATACAGTTATGAAAAGCAGGAAATCTTTCATTAAATCTTCCTTTATATATTTTGCAATAGTAAGTCAACAAAAGGTTGAATATCCCACTTGCATGAACCATATCTCAGGCAGGCCAAGGTCTATAATGTTGAATATCTCTCTAAATAAATAGCCATCATGACTTTATTTTACTAAAGAAACATAGCTATTAATGTTTGAATAGCTGGGATAACATTAGCAACAACTTGAATTTTCATCCCCTACAATGCAGCAGCATTTCTGCGTTTAAAAAAGTCACATTTAAAAATAATTTGGATGCCTCTTTTAACATCCAGATTTCAGAAGGAAGTTAAAGAAAGTCAAAGATAGAAGCAGAAATACCGTGAGAAAAAATAAACCCACAGTATTTCAAGTTGTGTGCAATACAAGAGGTAAGGGAACTGACTTTGACAGGATTAATAGCTAGGCCTGTGTGCCAAAAAATTAAAGGTCTCCCATCGTTATCTTACACTCCCTTACGCAGATTCCTGGACCAGATCCTCAGATGATATCAACTGGTGGGTGCAGCTACATTCATGAGAGTAGTATTACAGTGATTTAAGCTCGATGATAATCAGCCTCACTGGTTTCGGGAAGTGAGTTTTATTATTCGTTTGAAAGGTATTTTCCAATTGTTGTGAAGCGGGAAATGTGTTTCGAATTCACCATTTTTTAAAGCCTCACACACATTGTTGGGCAAACAAGGATTGTTTTGGTTGTCTGGGACTCCTCCATCGCATCCTCCCAAATGTGAGATTTCCCTCTGTTCTCCAATGGGCCATTCTGGTCCGGTTAAACACACGGTGTCCAGCTTTGCAAAGCAGTAAGCCTTCTTTAGAATTAGGCCTTTTGGTTTCATCTATAATCTTTGTGGAAAAACTGGACATTACAGTAGAGGGATTATGCTAAATTGCTTTCTGCCACTGAAGAGCTGGACAAAGCAGTAGTTCAAGGCATGGAATGAGCATGCTGAAATAAGCACTTAGTCACTGAATTCACTACCAAGAAATTAACCTAAACGATTTCAATTTACATATGTTTGCAATTTGCATCCCAGCTTTACACCTTACAGAGCCTCCCTTGTTTGCCGTTACTGTAGTAAATGTTTGTTCACAGGCTGCTTAAAATTGAGCAGGGAGGTCAAACTGGGACCCATATCTAAGGCTGACTGCCTTGTCCTGTCTGCGGGCCTTGTCTGAGTATCCTCCCAGGGCTCGACACTCTTTGGTGGACCTCAATGGTGCAAGACTGAGTCCAAAGTCTGTTACTGCAGTGCAGGGGTTCCCAAGTGATGCTGGGATCTATGAATCAAACTAGTAACCTTCATGTGAATGCTGTCCACTACTACCACTCCTTTTCTGTGCTGATTTACTCTCTGAAGGAGACTCTGGCTTTCTCTCTCACTGTTACTCTATAGTTTTGCAACTATGTCATCTTTCCTTGTATATATATAAATTCATATCACCTTCAGATGACCATATACAATTAGTAAATTTGGGCACCTACAAGTTAGAAGAGGTAATCTTTACGTATATAGCTTTTAGACTGGTATCCAGAATTTTATTTGTATTCTTTCTGTATCAGACATTTGCCAGCCTGCTGTTCCTTTCTCCTCTCACTCTTTTCCACCAGATGCCTTTACAGATTGATACTGCTCTCCTATGAGTTTTGACTTTTCTGTTTGGCACAGAGTAATCTTCAAATAGAAAATCTTCATGTCAGGGTGAGGAGTACTAGGGCTGTGGTCATCAACTGCACCACCCAGTTCTGTTCCAGGTTAGAGAAGAAGTCAAC
>VXBZ01001732.1:50499-86194 GCA_013399135.1 Heliornis fulica | reverse complement strand
GTCTGGCCAAAACCTTTACATGTCAATGTAAGACCAACTACTATTAATTGAACTCAGAGTTGAATCATAGAATCATAGAATCATAGAATTGTTAAGGTTGGAAAAGACCCCTAAGATCATTGAAATAATAATACTCAGAATTGGACATAACACATTTCACCACAGCAGTCTAGTCAAACATTAATATGATTTAGAACATCTTTGAAAGCATTAATTTAAATCTGTTTTATCAGTTACCATAAACACAAAGCTCCAGTGCCTGTAGGTATTCTGTTCTGCTGCTGCCAAAAGTAGTTAACACTATAATGTTCCAAAAGCAGAGAAGGTACAAATGCGTAAAACACATTCATAGCCATGCACCGATGTGAAATGAGTGTGTCAGATCCACAAACATGTCATTGCCACTGCTGGCCCAGTGGACTACCAGGGAATGTAATGGACACTGAGGGCAAATGTCTTCCTACACCCACATTTGGTGATCACTTTGACCCTAATCATGGGAGAAGACACAACAACAAAACATCTCAAAGAGGACCCTCTGTAGTTTTTCTGCCACTGATTTAGCCCATCTGGTACCCTGTCTCCAGGGATGGTAAGTCTCTGAGACTTCAGAAGACTTGAAACACAAACATGAAAAACACCACTGAGAACAATAAAGAGTACTGTTTTCTTTTCTGGGACCAAAAAGGAACAAAAATGGGAAGAACAGATTCACAGGACCCAGAATGGAAATAGACTGAACTCAGAAGCAAATGACTGCATGTGATGACTTCTACAGTAGCTTTTTGACAATATATCAAGCCATTTGTATGAATACAACACTGAAATTGTCACTCTGCAGTCATGCCCAGACAACAAAGCTGAATTTCCATCAGGTCCTTAAATCCCAGTAACATTAAACATACCCATAAATGTTTTGCCATAGTTGGCTCATAAAGAAATACTTGGCAATACCACTTCAGTATCAGTACCATTCTGTCAGCAGTGTCACCACTTCTCAAGCAAATGCTTCAGTTAAAAACAAAATCTCTCAAAACTGTGAGAAAATTAGCCTTTGAGTAGATACAAGAATAAATTCACAAAGAAATCCACAATTCTAAGCTCTCAAATAAATTTCCTTTTGCAATTTAAGGTTGCAATTTCTTTACTTTAAAGACTGCGTTTTTACTATTCTCTTACACAGATCTTTTAGCTGCGCAAGTGGCATGGCTGTCTTTGAGAAGAGATAGTACTGTGTTGTCTATCTGTCTAGAGGAACATCCTCCAGTAATGAAAAGAACCTCACAGTGAGGTGCAAACAAATTGCAAATGAGCTTTCCCCTGGGGATCCATATGCTGCAGCTGCAAAAAGTAAGGCTGGATTCATCTATGAGACATACACCACAGGGAAGAGCAGTTTACCAGTTTATTTTACACTGCTCTGTGAATGAGTTTGTGTTTTTCAGGAAGGGTTGTCTGGAGGGCCGAGTCAGTCCCCTTACCCTGTCCTGCTGTTTGGCCTATAGTTTCCTGGTTTGTCACCTCAAGTAGCAGTAAGTGCAGTGTGGGTTGTCCCCATCTGCTGTCAGAACACCTGTCTGTTTTATTAGCATCCCATAGGAAGCTTTTGGACAGTCTGTGAGCCACAAATGCTGTACTAACCAGCCAGGTGTGCTTGGCCACCGGAGCTCTGCATGCCCTGGAAGGTATGCTTCTACTGATGCACAGTGTAATCTACATGGAAGGGCAGGCTGGCCTTGAGGCAGCATGAACATGCCCCAGATGCCATGGTGTTATTAAGGGTGTACTCTGGTAAACAGAAGTTCTATGAAAAATCATGGACCTTGGCTACATGCCCCCACTGCCCAGGGAGTGCTGTGGGGAAATGACCTAAGTGTGCCCTGGCCCTCCACCCCTTCGGCTTGGTTTCCACAAAGAGGAATGCTTGAGCTCAGGAAAGATGGAAACAATTGGACACTGACCAAGGTCTCACCCAGACTGCCAGGGGCAAGAGACTAGAAACAGTCTGGTGGGGGTCAGTTGAGGCAGATCCAGCTCTTACCCGTTTCTGATATGGAGAAAGGTCAGTTTCACCACACCTTGCTGCCTGACCCAGAACATCAAACCAGTAGTTTACTTTAAAAATTCATTTTCTTCATTGGCAGCAATCTACACCATGGAGCAAGGTGTGACTACTTGTGCCCAAGGCAGCTTTAATCCAACAGATTCAGGTAACCAGATCACCAGGGCTATGGCAGCTCTAGGCTTGGTGTGGGCTGCACAAATATAGATGGGACTGTGGGGACCTCTCCAGCAGCTGTTTAAAAACAGAAGCATCACTAAGCCGAGCAAAATGTAGCATCTCAGAGTGCATGCCTGATTTTTAGTCCCTTTCTGATGTAACTAACATGCTTACACTGAAATAAGACACGCCTAAGCTACCAAAATATACTTTGCATTTGAGAGATCTGTTCTGTCAATTCCCACAGCTCAGCCAGGTGCAGCCTATCTCTGCTAACTTTACCAGGAACCTAGACATTTAAGTTCTGTCTCTGGGAAGTAAGCAGATTTCCAATGATAATTAAAACTGTATAAGTTTCTGCTGATGGGAAACAAAGTAGGATATTACCCTGATCTGCACAAAATGTGGGAAATATGTTAAACTGAACTGAGTAGCTATGTCAGTCACCCAGTCTGCAGGGGAGATGAAAAAGGGAAGAAAGATGTCTTAGTCTGTACATGAAACACTCAGCATATGGTAGGAAAAGGAGGTGTCTTAACGTCCACGTGTTGTATATGCTTGCCTTATATAGTCTGAGTGTGATTTTCCAAAGCTGTGCACTAAGAATTTGGACTACCGTTCCTGTTATGTTCCAGTTAGGAACTTAATAACTGAATCTCTGAGTATATCATCTGCAATTCAACATGTTTTATTATATTTCCCAATGAGGGGATGAAAACCAAAGATGAAATTTCCGGTGCTATTTTTTTGCCTGTGGGCCTGAGCAAGGCAGCTGTTTATCCTACAATTGCTGTGGTCTCACGCGTTTTCCAGTTTAGATGTTGGCATATTCATTATAACCAAAAAGACAAATGTTGGCTCTAAACAGCCCCCTTATTTGAATTTGATCTCACAATGGCCTGTTTTCTTTCAAAATATACCCTTTGAGAATGTTATTATGCTTGTTATAAAATAAATGAACTTCACTTCCTCACCAACATAGTCATTAGGCCGTCAAGGACATCAAACAAATGTAATCGGCAAGTGCAGTCAACAACAGACGGAAGCAAACCCAACTTTTTTTAAACAGGCCTTTACTAATGACAATAAGGAACATTCAGAACCTCAGGTACTTATTTCCAGTTCAGTACAAGAGGAAGCATATCTAGGATACTACCAGATATAGCCAAGAAAATCTGCTGTAATTGACACTTCATTCATAACTCATGATGTTGTGGAAAACGAAAAAGAGAACACAATATCTGTTCAAGACAGAAAATCATGTCTGAATTTTCCCAATGTTCACAGGAGCTTTAGGAGCTGAAGAGGTTATGAGGAAGAAGGTCAGGACAGATATTCATGGACCAGATTTTATTTTTTAATTACCCTTTTAATATTTTAATCTGTGTGAAAACTTTTTCCTATGGAAAAAATTGTAAACTGCTGAGTATCCACGGTTTCAGCAAGTCAGCTATTTTTCAGCCTCTCAAGAAATCAGGTCTAATCAAAATTATGGAACTCACTCAAAAGTTATTTTATTGGTCTAAATTCTTTGACGAAATTTGAGTAAGTCACTTTATGTATGCCAGATTTGGGAAAATAATGGCCCCTGGAATAGCTTGTCATGGGGTCTTATGAAACTGCTGAGTTATTTCTCATGCTGTGGTCTTTCTTAAGTATCTTTGGCTTTGGTTCAATGGGCAGGGCCACATCTCTGTCATCTTCATCTGTCACACTTACTGATCTTTGATGGAGTAATTCTGTTGAAGTGTCCTGAGTAGTGGATCTTGGAGTTAGAAAATTTGATGAGATACAGGAAAAATATACCCCTTGAAGTAATTTTTATGCATTTTATCTGTGATGATTAGAAAAAATTATTGTAATATCAGAACACAAAGACTCTTGAACTGATGCATATTTTATAAATGGACTTACTATTATCACAGAATCACAAAATATTAGGAGATGGAAGTGACAACACCCCTGCCTGAACAGGATCACCTAGATTAGGTCACACAGGAATGAATCTAGATTGATCTTGAATGTCTCCAGAGAAGGAGACTCCACAACCCCTCTAGGCAGCCTGTTCCAGTGTTCTGTCACCCTCACAGTGAAAAAGTTTTTCCTTAAATTCACATAGAACTTCCTATGTTCCAGCTTGGACCCAATGCCCCTTGTCCTATCACTGTCCAACACTAAGAAGAGCCTGGCTCCATACTCCTGACATTCACCCTTTACATATTTATAAACATTAATGAGGTCAATCCTCAGTCTCCTCTTCTCCAAGCTAAAGACATCAGTCTGTCCTCACAAAGAAGGTGTTCCACTGCATATATCACTTAGTAAACCCTGCCTCAGATCCATAATTTGTGTCTGAGGTTAGCATAACTTTCAGGAGAACTCAGACTCAGATTTAGAAGTCCATGAACAGCAGAGGTTTTTTAAACCCATAACACAGTACAGAAGAGAAAGCCTGAACAAGTCTGTCACAAAAGTTACTGTGTTCCTAGGTAACGTGACAATGCTGGGAATCTGAATCTTAGCGGCTTAAATACTGTGAGCCAGATTCTCAGCTGGTACAGACAGGCAAAATCCATTGAAGTCAGATAAAGTGTTCAAATACATAACAGCTAAAACCACAGGATGAAATGTCTCTTCTATTTTTTTTTTACTGCGTGTTTTTGTGCAGCTTTTCTCAAAAGCATTGATCTGGGATGTTACCAGCTAAGGCTGATTTGAAAAGGTGTCTTGGTTTAAACCCAGCCATAAGCTAAGCAGCATGTGGCTGCTCACTCAGGCCTACCCTGCCCCTGTGAAATGTGGACAACCATCAAAAGCAAAAGGTAAAGCCTGTGGTTTCAAATAAGGATGGTTTACTAGGACAGCAAAGGAAGAGGAAAATAACAACAGCAGTACTTAGAATATACAATGCAGATGATACACAGTGCAATTTGTTTACTTCTCCAAAACCTGTCCTCCCTGGCCAGCAACTTTTATATACAGAGCGTGATGTCATATGGTATGGGATATCCTTGTGGCTAGTTTCGGTCAGCAGTCCTGGCTGTGTCCCCTCCCAGCTTCTTGTGAAAATTAACTGTCCCAGCTGAAAACCAAAAGAAGGGGAAAAGGAAAAATCCCTAAGCTAGATTTTAGTGTTGCCTGACAGCCAAAGACATGGTTGTTTAATCTACACACAGTGATATGTCATTGGATTCACCTAATTAATTAGGACTGGGGTGTCAGCTGAAGTAAAATCCTACTACTAAATTTGTTTTCATCAGCACAAAACCCATGGAGAAGTGCTGCCTTCCTGACTACTGATGGTAATATATTGTATGTTTGAAAGATAAGGCCCTGACATGATGTGAGACATAATTAGCTTTCTTCATGTATCGAACTGGCCAATGGATTTTATCCCTGACACAAAATGGCTGATTTTTTTCCCCAGTATACTTTAAAGAACTAATGTTTTCTCAGACATGTTGTACAATGCTTCAAAGTCACTTTCTCATGTCAAGTTACTTCTGAGGTGTAACTTTGTCTTCAGCAGAAGTACACTTCCCAAATGAGCTCATCCTATCTCTGAGCTTTAAAATCAGATTGTTTGTAATATTTATACATTTTCATTAATGTCAGATCTCCAACTGGTGCATCAGTACATGTGTAATGTTTGGGAGTGTCCTCAATGCATCAAAAATGTCAACACAAGCCCTCTGTATCTCTGGGGTGAAGATTCCCACATCGACCAGAGAGAAATGCGGTCACCAATTTAATAGTTAAATCAAAGCTTGAGAGTTTTCCAAATTGTTCAGATGCATCTGTCTTGCTGCTGGAATCCCTTGTTGCTTTGCAGGAATACAGGGTTCCCTTCTAAAAGTGATTACAAGTGTTTTTGTTTAGAAATGTCAGGAGGAAAAAGGAAAATAATGATAGAAAAGTTCATGGCAGCCAGCCCTTCATTCCAGCCTCCTAACACACAGTATAAGAAGGGATTTCTTCACGATTGCATCAACAGTCTTACAGAACAGCAACTACACAGAGTTTCGGCAATAAAAATACATGAAAAATATGTTCAGACCTTTCTTCGGTTGGTTAACCTGTGGGCAACATAAATGTCCATGTAGAACAAGGGTAAGTAAATAAATGGCTTCCACAGTGGAGAAAGTAGCTGTTTGCTTTCTTTGCCTTTTGTTATTTTCTATAGCATCCTTTAATATACCCTTGTCTGAAGCATTATTCTGAATTAGTTTCAGAATGATTTATTATTTGGACTGAAGAAAGCTATACAGTCATGCACCAGTATCCTACTGAGCTACATGACCAAAGAAATTGAAGTCCTTGCCCCAGAAAACGTTTATGGTCTGCAACCTGAAAAACAAGAAATAATGACAGAAATACGGAGAATCGGTGAGCATAAAATGACTGTATTTGCAGTGGTAAATTATAGCTGCCCAGGACTCATTGGTATCTCTAATGCCACCGGGCACTTCTGTCTTCTGAAGCAAGAGGCCCATACTCCCTCCACCAAAGAAGAAAATGTCCTTAGCTTGCACTAATCTCTAAAACCTGCCTGGGAATTGCACGGGAGATGAACCAGCCAACACAGTTCCTTGGACCAACCTAATAATGTGCCAGTAGATACCACTGAGTTCCTGTGTCCAGAGTGTTGTTTGTTTCTGCTTTATTTGCTAATATAGATGGAGCCACTGACCCTCCTGATGGTTTGATCAAAGCAAACCAGCTACCTTTCCAATGACAGAAGATTTAAGAAACTATCTAGAATGGGACCAGATAATCTTTAATAAACATATAATCTCAGCAAATGGGCTCACAGTTAGGGTAAACCAGATAAACAAAGTCTTTGGGGTTTTGGCTTTTGGTTTATTTTTCTTCACCAGAACAGCTTGTAAAACAAACATATCCAAGAGCTTTGGAAAGGTTAGAAGCTCTCAAGTTTTATGCATAAATCAGCCTCTAATGAATAGTGGGTTAGCAGGTGATTTTCCTCCAGGGCTAGTTCTCTCTTTGAACAACATCTTTTTCTCCCTCCTGAACAGGTGGTAGTGTTCAATGTCTAACACAGATGACCAAAAGAGTCGGACAATTTATGTTTCACTTGTGCCTGCACTTTTGTGTGTTTGCAATGTTAGACATACTGTTTAGATGAAACGCATCCACACCCACTGCTTGTGAAAGCAGTTCCTTTCACAAGACTCCAGATACACGACACTTACGAGAAAAGCTGAATTAGAAACTGTTTGTGATCGTTTCTTGGTCAGTCACTTTCTTTTCTCCATGACTTTACAAACTCAGACAGGCTGTGCTTCCAGTTCTTTGTGTGAAGCCAGGGATACATTAAGGAAGGGGAATCCTCAAGGGAGCAGGTAAATGGTTACTGAAGAAACAGTTGTGTCCTAACCTACAACCACCCAGAAGTAGCTGTCAAGGAGTCAGTGAGCCATAAAATGGCAGGGGTCAGCTATCCACTGGGACTAGCTTTCCAAAGAGAATATAGCAATAAATCCAGAGCTTTGCTCAGAAAGAATTTGAATTCCTTAGGTGTTGGGTATATACGCTTCCTAGACTTCCATAACATGATCTTTAAAGACCTATTCTTGTAAAAATTCTTATTAAAATATATTAAAAAATTAGAAATTAATAAACAGACCAAAATGTTATATTCAACAATCTTTCCTAGCCTTTCACTTATCTGACATACATATGTTCATTGTCAGGAATTAAATGCACTCAGCAAATCTTGGATACAGGAGAGCTCTAGTGGACACAGAGCTATTAGTTTCCCTCACTTCTGCAAAATAATTCAGATTTGTTTTGGGTACTTTCACGTGTCATAAGTCTTTCTTCTCCATGTGCTTTTTAATATGCTCTGAACTGAAATGTGTATCAGTAATTAGGGCTCTTGTGTCTCTGAATCTTTCCAAACCAACCTTTTTTAACTGACCATGCTGATAGCTGCGCTGTCATAGACCTTCTTATCTTCAACTGTTTTATCATCTGATGCTCACTATATGAAGATACATTTACAACTCAGAACAACACACTTTGTCTTTGCAACATTTCAAGCCGACACTTCAGTGTTTTTTTCCCAAGCTGCCTTCAGTCTCAGAAGGAGCTCTTGTAAACTCCTGCAAATTAAACTCATCAATCCCTTCCACACTACTTGAGCTGCTAGACTGCTAAGATCATAAATGTACTTCCTGTCTCTCTGACCTATATTGTCTCACTTTTCCTTTATGATTTTTTTCTATCCATTTATTGTCTCTGTAATTTCTCTGGGGGACGAGGGGAGACAGGAGGATGGGAGAAACTTCCTGCCTGTTCATTTCTTGTCCAGTGCTCAGGTCAGTGGATTTGCTCTCAGCTGAGACACTCAGCATTAGTGACAGCAATAGATGAGGATCGGATAGTATGGATGAATAAATGATGCAAAACTTCTGATATCATTGGTAGGGTTAGCTGATGTAAAAATTCTTATCTGTGTAAGAGCAGAAAGTTGCTTCAACAGGCAAAACGTTGTTCCAATTCATACTAGCCTTGAGAGACAGTTTGAGCCTATAGGACATTGATAGGGTCACCTTACACCAGGGTGCTTAAGAGAAAGCTTGAAGGGTCTTTCCAAAGCCTGCTGGGAATGGGGAATGAGTAAAGTAGTATGAAAAGAAAGGGAAAGGGAAACAGGAAAGGGGAACAGGAAAGGGAAAGAAAGAGGCAAGAAGGGCAAAACTCCCACATAACTGTGATCAAACAATCAAAGAATAGTTTGGTTTGGAAAGGACCTCAGGAGGTCTTCTAGTACAACATAAATTTTATTATTATTTTCTTTTTAAATCACATAAATTTAGCAGCTCTATTTTGGAGCAGTGCTTTTTGGGTGGCAGAGTTTGGGTTTGCTTTGTGTTTGGTTTTTTTTTTTTTTGAGGGGAGGAGCTGATTTATGATTTTTAATCTTTCTGTATTGGTAAGAGGATGGTGGCAGGATCACAGGCATAGGTTCTGTTTGGTAGCTGTACATGTAATGGGAAGTTAATTGGATAAGAAGACAAAACCACCCTGTATAATGCCAAGATTTTCAAATGTATGCCTTTGAATGCCTCCTGGGTTTGGACCCAACCTATCAAGACATCTGATTTTCTGGAAGCACTGAACATTTCAAGCTTTGAAAATCAGGCCCTGGAAAACTGATGCAAATCATGTATCAAAAATGTAAGTTTTAGGAACCACCAACTATTTTTTAAATCTTGCTGCGATTTAGATATTCTTTTCGTTGATAATCATTAAAATATGGTAATTGTTACCAGTCCTTTGCTAAATTTCAAAGGAAAACTGATACTCACATTAAAGTAACAGGAATGCTTCCTATTTTCAGTTTTTAAAAACAATCACATCCCTATCTAGTTATGCTGCTTAATGCAGCATGTCTTGCATCTCCAGCTGTCAGGCAAACAGGGAAATAAGCTGTCCAAATTGCTGTGCGACCAGATACTTCCTCGCTCCAGGAGAGCTGCCAGTTTGCTCTCATTTGGAAAGAGACTGCTTCAGCCTGGAGGCTAGTTTTCATTTCTTCTAGCTGGGGAGGAGGATTTAGCATGGTGTATGTTTCAGTAGGCCTTTATACATACGAGGATGTCTCATTTTGTAGTGGGTTCGCTCTTACTCCATCATAAGTCTCTTAATATTGCTGAAGACACATTTCCCAGCTGATTTACAGTTCAGTTCAAAGAGTTGATTTCCCCATTCCTATATGCCTTCTCACATGAGATCATTTGGAAATAAATTAAAATATTTTGTGCCATCTATCTGGAAGCAACTTTATTAGTTGATTTAGGAGGGATTCTCCCATGAAGGTGAAAGTCTGTCTGATTGTTGAGAGGGGATACTGTAAAAAGCATTAAAAAATAATTGATAAATGTTTTTCAGTCACCGCAACAAAGAAAATGTCACAATGAATTTGTCTAAGTCGTGATTCATCTAGCTCTGTTTCCTGCCTCTAGAGTCAAAGGTAACTGAGATGTTTCATCTTAGACGTCTGAGTCTGATGTCACAATAGTGACAGCTCTTTGATTGAGAGGAGACCCTCCCTTAGCAGCAGCCATCGCAGCATTACTGTTTCATATGACTCAATTATGGAGTAAACATGCTCCAAGGAGTCTAATTTTCCTTCCAGGTAAAGATTCGCATGCAGTTTGGCAGAGGTACTCTGAAGATATGTGATACACGTGGTGGCCTTGGGCACATGGAGAAGTGCTACAGATTAAAGGTATGATATAATATAGGAATGAATTTGGGATGATTGAGATAGGATGGGTGAGTTCTTTTAAACCAGAACTAATACCTTTTTCTAGGAGAAAAGGAAAAAAGTATTTTTAAGTGTCACATAGGACAGGCATTGCTTTTTCTTCACCTAGACAGAATGCAAAATCTATAAAAAGTCATCATCTTAACCCGCATTTTCCATACTCATTGAAAAACTAAAAAGGTTAGACTTGCTTGTGAAAAGTCTGTGCTTCTCTCAGTGTGCACTAGGGCCACAATCTGTGTGTGCACAGGTTCACACAGATGGGGAAAATTCTCAGTGGTTCACAGCAAAGGGTTAGTGCCTTCTGATGATAACTGGTGGGAGACAGTCCTGGGGCTGGCTCACACCTCTGTCACAACCTAGAATGGGATCAATGCATAAGCAGAGGTTTTTCACATTTGTCAATGTAGGTTGTGTCCTAAAAGGTAAATAAAAATAAAAATAGACTCTTAATATTAATCCAGTATAAAATACTTCAGGGATATTTAACTTCCTTCTGGTTATCTTAATATTAAAAATTGAACCAGCAGATTGGCAATTTATGATGTCAGCCACTCTGGTTTCTGATAATTCTATGATTCTGTAATTCTGTGATTCTAATCTCTGCCACTCACCACTTTCACTGGCTAGTTGGATGGATAAGGATCTACAGACAATTCATCACTCTCTCTGTAATCCTCTAGTCACCAAACATGTATTTATGTGTTGTATGCTTGTTGCTAAAGAATAATCCAAAGAGGCTGCTCACGTCATCACCCCTTGCTGCCATGGAGATGAGTCACAACAACACGAGCACGGGCTCTCTCTCTCTCTCTCTCTCTCTCTCAGGATGGCTTCCTGCTTGGGGGAGATCACCAAGGGTTTTCCCTGCCTTTATTACACAATAAAAAGCAGCTTTGTGAAACAAAATTGATGATTTAGTTCTGCTCTGCAGTCAAAGATATAATTCCTCTGGTAGTGATAAATTGTGTATGAAATCAACTTCTGTGGCTATTCAAAAATTTCCAGAAACTTCTTTGTGTTAAAATAATTTAGATTTGAATCCTAAACACTTTCATCCTCTTAAAAAAAAAGCTTTAGAACAGAATTGCTACCCTTTTTCTGTACAAAGCAGGCCTTGGGAAAGTCAGTGGGAAGGCATCCACCTGTGTCTCAGACAGTCCCTATGGATGAGCACCAGAGGGCTATTTAGATAAACATTTTTTGTCTGTGTGTTAGTGACTTCCCCATCACTGCTACAGGACCTGTGCACCCCAAGCACTCCCCAGCTCTGACTTGGGATTAGTCTCAGCGTGTGATCACACTGCCATTGATTTTGGCTGAGCGCTTCATATATTTTCTGCCGAGTGTCATGCCAGTAGCAGGATGACAGTTGAGACCTGGATGAAGCCAGAGCAATGAGGACAGAAAATAAAATCAGAAAATGTAATGCTGCTGCTAACTGTGTTTTCTGAAAGACAGGGTATCAATTTCCCCTTTCTCAGCAGAATTCAGGAGCATGAATCCTCTGTGAAAGAAAACATCATCTATTGGGCAAATAGCTATCCAAATGTACTGCAGAGTGGAGAGGGACTTCAGAAATCCCCTTGTCTTCTGATGTTACTGGTGGATTTATATCCTGAAAGCTCTGCTTTTGGATACCTCTCTTCTCCTTTGCTGTTACTTGTCAGCTCCAGTCACCTCACTAAGGGCACAAACATCTCTCTCAGACCGCTGGATGTAGGACCAGGGCATGGAATTTAAATGCTGTGATGCTGAGCATTGCAAATCTTAAAATCCTGGGGATTAGCATTGATGGGGAATGAACACAAAGCAAAAACTGGAGGTTGTGTACTACAGATTCCCAGGCTGGTTTTGTAGTTACAGTCAGAGGCACCACAGGTGCTTTTCCATATGTGGACATTTGGGCTTTAAGAAATGAGCATTGTCCAAGCACTCTCCTCACAGAGACGTGGTCATGGTACATATTTTTTATTTCTGTAAAAGGATTTTTTGTAGATGCAGACCAAAACCCAC
This sequence comes from Heliornis fulica, assembly GCA_013399135.1. NCBI lineage: Eukaryota > Metazoa > Chordata > Aves > Gruiformes > Heliornithidae > Heliornis > Heliornis fulica. Next base: position 73,661 of record VXBZ01001732.1, on the reverse strand, counting down.
CAAATTTTGAAACTGTTTAAAAGAAATTGGACAAACTTATTGTTGGATTCAACAAAGTGTTTCATTTTGATCTGGGATTTTTTTTGTGAGGATACAGAATATAAAAGAAAAATGGCATAAACTCAAGGTTATTTTGAACTGAAAAGTCAAGAAACATCATAAAAAATGCTGAAATGGGACAGAGATTTCAGCTGTGTCAGACCTTTTACTCCTGGGCCACTTTTAAAAGGAGATTCAAGCATAATTGCAATGATTTTGCATATGGCATTTGGATTTTGAAAGAACTGCCAAATTAAAAAAAAAAAAAAGCTGCAGCATGAAAGAGACAAAAGTGCCAGCAAGTAAGAAAACTTCAGCAGTTGGATGATACAACATGGAAAGCCTGGGAAAGGGAATTAAAAGTTCCTGAAATGTAAATACAGAAGATTTTTTGTTTGGGTTTTTTTTTTAGTTTAAAAAAGAAGGAGGTTTTGACATCATGCGATATTTGAGTGTGAGGCCTGCAGAGACCCCACCCTGCATCTGGCAAGCAGGGAGGTTACCGAAAGCTGCTCCGGTCTCCCATGGGCCATCCCCTCACAGGTGGAAAGCCTGGGTTTATGGTGGGGGGCTCTGGGCAAAAGCAGTTGGGAACACCCTGGGGAGCCCTATAAAAATGACTCATTTGGAGGGGTGGGGATGTTTTTTGGAAGGAGGTTAGTGGGGAGCAGGCTGCTCTGCTGTCCCTTGGGGACTGGGGCTGTGAAAAGACTGGGAGTTTTTATAGCCTGAGCAGGCTGCTGCTTCTCTTTTAACGTAGGAGGGAAGGGGAGGAGGAGGGAGGGAGGGAATTGTTTTGGTTTTTGTTTGGGTTACAAAATCAGGAGAGATGGTTTGGAGGCAGGACTTTTTTTGCTTGCATGTTTTACTGACATGAAGCTACAGGAGGTTTGCCGTAAGCAGGGCTTATGCTGCAGGTTTTGCTAAGTGCCCAATACGGAACTGTTTTAGGGAAAGCCCCTGTGTCTGCTGGGAAAAATGGTGCTCTTACTGACAGTTTATTTCATGCAACCAAAGTGGATGTTAGGGGAGAAAGATTATCACAAGTATGCTGCTAAAAGACCGTTTCTGACACAGCTGTTCACACCAGACCACTTCCCTGATTTTAGCATCCCCTCCACAGCCCTTGCAATTGTCTTGACTCCATATTTATGTGACTGTGTTTTACTTCTCTTTTTCCACTATGGTTGTAAGCCATAAAGATTTTTTTTCTCACTGTGGTGATAAAGTCCTTCAGGGTAACCTGGGTATCTTGAAAAACGGGGCAAATGAAATGCTTAACTCTAAATTCTATTTTACATTTGAATGTTTTTCCGGAGTTCACTTTAGAAGTAAAATGAAATGAATAAAATGCCAATTAAACAGTGGACATTAAGTTTGGACTGTATTATTTTCATTTTCTCAAAGCCAAGTGACCCAAAATTTATAACATTTATTTTTAAAAAATATTCCAACTTCAGTTGATAAGTAGTTGTCTTATGATTTCAGGCAAAGTGATGTCAAATAGCAATATTATTTGTGGAATGGAAATTAGGCTTTTGTTAGTTTTGCTTTTCAATGACTGGCTTTTTTTCCCAAGCTAAAACTAACAGATATAACGTCAATAAAATTATAAATGGAGCTTGCATGAATGCCCAGGGACTGAAACCAGTATAGAATTTCACACAAATTTGAATATATAACTTTGCTAAATCTCCTGTTGTCTGCAAAGATATGGATAGATCCTTTAGAGATTTTTTTTTTTGCCTTTTGACAGAATGAATATTCATTAAGAGAAGGAAACATTTTTCTAAAATATCAAAATATCTGAAGAGGCATAAAACCCAGGAAACTAATCAAACTACATCTCCTTTGTGGTATGCTTTGGACTTAGTGCAGCAGAGAAAAAGTGTAAGCACATGACAGGTTACAATCCAAAAAGAAGATGCAGCAAACATTTTAGATGTTTCCTCATACGCTCTTTGCTTGATTTGGATTTCAGCAGCTGTCTCTTCATTGTGTTTCAGAGCTGAACATTCCCTCTGTTGCTCTGGTGACTTTGTATTCAGTCCCAGTTTCCGTGGTTCTGAGGCTGTTGATGGTAACTTTAAAGTTAGCTTGAGTATGTCTCTACCATACAGTCATCACTGGCATGGCACTGACTTGCTTCTAGAGGTAATGTCAAACCTCTAGAGGAAATCTGGTAGTTGCTAATGTCTGCAATTTCTTCCTTTTTTGTCCTTCTCCCATTCCTGCTTTCCATCCCCAACCCCTTGTGAGCTTCACACCAGGCTCCCAGCCTACAGTAGTATGTGGAGGATATAATATTCTGGAACAACACACGCATAAGACAAGATCTGTGACAAATAGTAATGACAAGGTTAATCTGTGTTGGTGAGTAGAGGGACTGTTTGCAGCACACAACTCAGAGAAAGAGAGAGCTGGTTTACCATGATGAATGCATTTCAGACATGGCCTCTGAAGGATCCCAGCAAAAGAGCTCACTGTCTTCTCCTCTAAATGATGTTTTATCAGTGCTCAGCTTGGTAAATGTGGAAAACTGAGTTCAACATACGTGGATGTTTGCTGATTTGGAACTGGCTTAACTTTCTAACAATGAATAAGACAGTGTGTTGCTATTCTGGGTGTCTCATGACTCTGTGTTCCCCAGACAGTTTCTGTGAGCACTGCCAGGCACTCTGTTCCAGTTCCTGTCCTTGGCAGATGCACCCCAAGGTCTATGGGTTTATTTCCAGCTGGCCTTGGGTTAGTGGCTGGCAGTGACAAGATGGCATTTAAAGTTGCACAGTTCTAGATCCTACTCATTAGAATCATAGAATCATAAAAGTTTGAAAACACTGTCAAGATCATCAAGTCCACAGACCTATACCACTGTAACCCCTAAACCATCTCCCAAAATGCCACATGTACTCGTCTTTTGAACAGCACCAGGATTAGTGATTTACCACTTCCTTGTGTGTCTGTCCCAGCAAAGTCCAGTTTTGTCACTCTCCCACATGATTCCTATGTCTTCAGCTGATGGTGCTGGTGGCTCAGGCCTCCTATAAAGCAACATGACTTCTCTTCTGCTGTGCTGGTCATGGTATACCCACCCTGTTCTGGCCACCCAGGGCTGCCAACTCCTAGGGTACCAGAGAAGCTGTGGAGCTGTGCAGACAGATAAACATGTGATATCCCAGATACAGCATCCTACCACAATCCCGCCCACCTCTTTGGTCAAACCCAAGGCAGAAGCAGAGCGAAAACCACTTCACCACATGTGTAGAGCCTTATGATTTTAGCAATTACAGCCTGAGGACTCTGATTTCCAAACTTCTGGGTGTGGTGGAGCTCACTGATTTTGTGTAAAGAGGTTTCTTACCTTGGTTCATTAGGTTACTTCCCAGATGGTTTTTTGTAACAGCTGTCCATTAGGTCAGATGAAAACGTTCATACAGAGAATTATTCTTCATTATACATAAATGGAGCCCTGCTGTCAGGTCTGCTCCTATCATTCTTGTTATACAGTGTCCCAAACAACAAGCTAGCTATAATCCTGTGAGAGGGTAAATTACTGTGGTCATTGTCATTCCCACTTGCACATGTAGCAGCTCTGCGCACACATCATTTAGATTACACAGGCTGTCACTGCTTAGGGTGATGGCTGAGGCCCTCCATGTCTGCTATGGCCACTAACAGAAGAAAGTGAAGATCTCAGAGGAAACCATCAGGTGGAACATTTGTAGTCTGCCAGGGGTTGAAACTGCAGAGAGAGGGATGGATTATAAGTAGGAACTTTTTCACTATGCAGGTGACAGAGCACTGGGACAGGCTGGCCAGAGAGGTTGTGGAGTCTCCGTCTCTGGAGACACTCAAGACCAATCTGGATTTACATTCCTATTGACTACTGTGCAAAGAAATGACACAACTCTCCCTATATATTATACTTTTTATTACACAATTTTTACATTTTGGCTTGGAAATGGCATTATCCTTAGTATCTTCTAACTCTTGTACTTAATGGTTTCTTCCTAAGAAGTTTTGGTGCAGCTACAGCCAAGTATGTGTTGCAATGGGAAAGGTTGCACTGTTCCATACATCAAAACCCAAATGGGGTCAAGGTATACTTCTAGCACATACGTACTAGAGCATGTCAAATCAGGACACTATTGGTGAAAAGGGTATCTTCATCAAAATACAGAAGTTTTTAGTCAAGAGAGTATCTGCACATGCCACACCTTTCAAAGAGAGCACCAAAGGAGTCACATATCTTATGTCTGTTTCCTCTATTGAACAGAAGAGTTTACAGGAAGAATGATTGGATGTTGTAATGGCATTCAGTGCTTAGCCCGAAACAACACTTCACTTTGTGTTTTTCTTAAGATATACTATATGGAAAGAAGCATAAACTGTATGGCGGGTGTGTGAAGAATATATCCTTCATTATTCCCACACAAGCACAATATAACCAGGTACTATATCTTAAAGCAAACTCATTTGATGGCTTCCAGTTACATTTCCAGTTGAAATGACTTTTGAAATGTGATTGTAATTAAATCCCTTAAAGGCTTATGAAAATGGCAAACCCCCTTCTGCAATATCTGTCAGCCCTAAAACCACACAATATGCTGAGAGACTGTGGAGCCTTTGTTTGATTATACATGTAATTAAATTTAAAATTTTATTAAACTTGTTAATAAAGACATAAAACATAGAGCTTCATACTTTGCTTTGATTTATTGTGAGCTTTCACTAAATCCACAATTTCCTGGCACATGAATTCACTGTGTTTAAGGCTACTCTGATTTAACCACTTAAATTCAAAATTGTGACATCACTTCAAAGGAGGTATTTCTCTGCCTATTGGTCTGCGTCAAAAAAACCCTCTTTCAGTCCATCCTATATAAAGCAGCTGTGAAGTTAGTGTCAGGAACTACGGACACTGGCCTGCTTCAGGATGAAGAGGAATGTCCAGCAGCCCTGGAGAGGGGATTAAGGGAGTGGAACACCTTCTTTATGAGGAAAGGCTGAGTGAGCTGGGTCTCTTTAGCTTGGAGGAGACTGAGGGGTGACCTGATTAATGTTTATAAATATATGAAGGATGAGTGTCAGGAGGATGGAGGCAGGCTCTTCTCAGTGATGGCCAATGGTAGGACAAGGGGCAATGGGTCCAAGCTGGAACATAGGAAGTTCCATGTGAATGTAATGAAAAGCTTTTTCACTGTGAGGGTGACAGATCACTGGAACAGGATACCCAGAGAGGTAGTGGAGTCTCCTTCTCTGGATACATTCAAGACCAATCTGGAAGTGTTCCTGTGTGATTTAATCTAGATGATCCTGCTCTGGTAGGGGGGTTGGACTAGATGATCTTTCAAGGTCCCTTCCAACTACTAACACTCTGTGACTCTGTGATTCTGTGATTTTAGGAAAGTAAAAGAAAAGATTTTCTTCTTTCAAGTATGAGCTGTAATACACTTACACTTGTGCTGTTAAAGCATAGATGATAAAACACAGGCACTACAAGGTCGCCTCCCTGGCTCTGCTGTTCTATAGCTTTCTCAGCTCATTTTTAAACATACCTTTTGCTATGCCACAAAGCATGCTGAAAATTGTGTTCTTAAGGCAGACAAGGAAGCAAAACAACACAAAGCTACTCAGCCTCACAGTTGAAGTGATTTTGTCCTTCCACAGAAAGACAAGAGGAGGAAGGGTATGTGCATATTCATTATAGCCCTTAAACTTTACAGAAACACAGGTTCCCAAGAGCCATCTCAATAATGGGTTTAGTCAAATATTTATACTGGTATAACTTTATATGTTTAATGATTTTCCCCATTAAGGTTTTTGTGGTTTAGTAAGGAAAATCCAAATATTCTTGATGATGATTGGTGAGTTAAAATCTCTTGTAACAACACAGTGTACAAAATCCTCTCCAAGTAACTGCCTTTTTCACACATCTGGAAAGTTTCCGTTTTATTATCTGCCAGAGCCTTACAAGGGCAGTTTATTACATAAATAAACAGAAGGATATATGTAGTCATAGAATGACTGAATTGAGTATAATCTTACAAAAACAAGCCCTGTCTCAATACTCCTTTGTTTGTTGCCTCTTGGCATTATTATTTACTCTCCTGTGTGTACGGTATAATCATTACTGCCCCCACTTTATCTCTGATGAAAAATGTGTCCAGGTGGTCATCAACAGCAAGGTCAAGGCTTTCCTAGCAGTGCAACATTCTGGAGCTGAACACAGCCTGGAAGTGGTAACCTCTGGTTCTCATATGCTTTCCAAGTGGGTAAGAGCACTGCCACTGTTCAAGATGTCACAGATGTTGTGTGAAGCAAATCTGGACTGCTTGAGCACAAGTTTATTCTTCTGAGCAACTCTATAGAGAAGGTAAGGAACCCATATCTCCTTCATAGCCATTACCATTCCCACGAAGTGCTTTCTACTGGGACACTTGCTGTCACTTGAAAGGAGAAGGAGAAAGTTCAGGAGTGATTTTAGGGGAGGAAACAGTCCTAGAAACCAGAGGAAATTCAATCTTGGTTGAACTAAAACCATTTTTGACTCTCTTGCAGAGCCACCTATGAATGTAACTTGTTACTGAGAAAAATACCGTCATTTTGTCACAGAATCAGTCTGAAGAGGAGAAGATGTTTTCTTCATCAGTAAATAATTAAAGATCATTCTCAGGAATGAAGAGACATAGAAATAAGTCCAAAGATGCTCTTTACAAGCCCAAGTTCAAGAAAAAAAAAAAAAGCTAGAAGGAAGGGAACTAGTTTGTTAAGGAAATAACAGTAAAGAAAAGGAGACAACTACCTCATCTAAGCTGTGGTGGCTGCAGAACAGAGAAGGACATGAGCTTGGAAAGTCCACAGAGGTTAGAGGCTCTGGATATTCTGCAACTATGAAGGGACATTTTCTTTTGAACGTCCAGCCATTAACCTAGCACTGCCAAGGCCACCATTAAACCATGTCCCTAAGCACCACATCTACATGTCTTTTAAATTCCTTCAGGGAATTTAACCACTTCCCAGGACAGCCTCTTCCAATGATTGACAACCCTTCCAGTGACAAAATTTCCCCCAAGATTCAATCCAAATGTCTCCTGGCACAAGTTGAGACCCTTTCTTCTTGTCCTATTACTTGTTACTTGGGAGAAAAGACTGATCCCCAGCTGGCTACAACATCCTTTCAGGTAGTTGTAGAGAGCAATAAAGTCTCCCCTCAGCCTCCTTTTCCTCAGACTGAACAACCCCAGTTCCCTCAGCTACTCCTCGTAAGATGTGCTCTAGACCCTTTGTTGTCCTTGTGGGACACAGCCCAGTCCCACAATATCTTTCTTATAATGAAGGGTCCAAAACTGAACACAGTACTTGAGGTGTGGCCTCACCAATGCCGAGCACAGGGGGACGATCACTTCCCCAGTCCTGCCGGCCACAGTAGTTCTGATACAACCAGGATGCTTTTGGCCTGCTTGATCACCTGGGCACACTGCTGGCTCGTGTTCAGATGGTTGTTGACCAGAACCCCCAGGTCCTTTTCAACTGGGTAGTTTTCCAGACATTATTCTCCAAGCCTGGTGCATGGCAGAACAGACTAGACTAGACTAGAACTGAATAGGATAAAATAGGAAATGGGATGCAATAGGATTATTTTCGTTAGAAGGAACCTACTGCTTGACCAGTTCTGGGCTGACCAAATCACAGCATGATGTTATGAGGATTGTCCAAACATCTCTTAAACACTATCAAGTCATAAGGATAGTCCTTCCACTGATCAAGACCGAGTCAATCTGTGGCAGATATAGCACCTCTGTGAATCCTATTTAAGAGGACAAAAACCACAAGAGGATGCTTTTTTCCACCAGAGAAAGGAGTGAGAAGATATATGTATGAAACTTTGCAGACACCAAGGTCAGTGAAGAAGGAGGAGGAGGCAGTACTACAGGTGCCAGAGAGAGACATTCTCATGCAGCCCATCAGGAAGACCATGGTGGAGCAAGTTGTTCTTCAGCCCATGAAAGATGATGAGGAGCAAAGATCTGTTCCAGTTCTGGAACCTCCAACATAAGAAGGACATGGACCAGTTGGAGAGGGTCCAGAGGAGGGCCACAAAGATGATAAAGAGGCTGGAGCACCTTTCCTACGGGGACAGGTTGAGAGAGTTGGGGCTGTTCAGCCTGGAGAAGAGGAGGCTCAGGGGAGACCTTATAGTGGTCTTCCAGTACCTCAAGGGGGCCTACAAGAAAGATGGGGAGAGGCTGTTCAGTAGGGCCTGTTGTGACAGGACAAGGGGTAATGGTTTCAAAATAGAGGGAGGGAGATTTCGATTGGATATTAGAAAACAGTTCTTTACTGTGAGAATGGTGGAGCACTGGAACATATTGCCCAGGGAGGTGGTGGATGCCCCATCCCTGGAGAAGTTCAAGGCCAGGTTGGATGAGGCCCTGAGCATCCTGATCTAGTTGGGGGTGTCCCTGCTTCTTGCAGGGGGGTTGGACTAGATGACCTCTGGGAGTACCTTCCAACTCTAATCATTCTATGATTCTATGATTCTATGATCTCACCTGCATCCTATGGAGAGACCCCATGCTGGAGCAGGTGAAGATGGAAGATGCTGTGACCTAAATTGGACCAAGCCCCTGGCAGGACCTGCAGCCCAGGGAGAGAGAGGTCCACGACAGAGCAGGTCTTCTGGGGAAACTTGTGATTCTGTGGGGGACCAGGCTTGACTATCCCAGGCCTTAGAGAGTGCACCCCATAGAAGTGACCCAATCTATGGCAGTTGGTGAAGAGATGAAGCCCTGGAGGAAAGGACACAAGTTAGAGAAGTTCATGGGCAACTGTCTCCCATGAAGACCCCATGTTGGAGAAGGGAAAGAATGTGAGGAGTGCCCCCTCCCCCCCAAGAAGAAGAGCAACTTGTGAGGAACTGACTGAAACCCCCACCTCACCAGCATTACTACCACTGACTCAGTCCCACTCCATGCCACCTGTGAGGGGAGGAAGGGAGATAAATCATGAATAAAGTTGAGCCCACAAAGAATGGAGGGATGGGGGATGGTGTTTTAAGATCTGGTTTTACTCCTCATTATCCTCCTCTGGTTTCAGAGTGTGTTTGTATAATAAATTAGATGGTTTCTTTTTTATTCCCTGTTGCATGGTTTTGCCCGTGACGCTAATTGTGGAATGATCTCTCCCTGTCCTTATCTTGACTCAAAAGCCTCTCAATATATATTTTCTCCCCCATCCAGCTAAGAAGGGAGTGATAAAGTGACTTTGGTGGGAGTCTGGCCTTTAGTCAAGGTGAAACCACCCCAAGATATTTGGATATTAGAAAAAAGTTCTTTACTGTAAGAGTTGTGGAGCACTGGAACAGGTTGCCTAGGGAGATGGTGAATGCCCCATCCCTGGAGACGTTCAAGGCCAGGTTGGATGAGGCCCTGAGCAACCTGATCTAGTTGGGGGTGTCCCTGCTTCTTGCAGGGGGGTTGGACTAGATGACCTCTGGGAGTCCCAACTCTAATCATTCTATGATTCTATGATTCTAGGATTCTATGATTCTATGATTCTAAGACTGCAGTGAAGTGGCCCTTCAGGCTCCTTTTCTCCAAACTAGACAACACAGGGTCTTGAGCCGCTCACCATAGGACATTCCTTCCGGCCCTGTCACCAGATTTGTTGTCCTTGACTGGACACAGTCAAGGACCTTCACATCCTTAAATTGTGGAGCCCATCACTGAACACAATACTCAAGGTGAGGCCATGCCAACATTGAATACAGCGTGATAATCACCTCCTGCCCCATTTAATGAAATCCATTGGATATAGTCAATGAAGTGTTTCTGTAGTCAGAGGTCTTCACACAGAATGCACTCCATTGATGTCTAATGTAGACCTGTGTCACCAAAGTGTCATGCAGTCTTTAATGGTAAGGTAGGATATTCCCTGGGTATTCAGCCTCATGAGCTGTCTGACAGGGAGGGAGAGCAGAACACAGTTCAACCGGTCAGTATGGAAAGGATTAGAGACCTGCTTGGTCAGTTGCATATTCACAAGCCCATGGGACCGGATAGGATTCACCTGAGGGTGTTGAGGGAGCTGGGAAATGTGCTTACCAAACCCCTTTCCATCATCTACCAGCAGTCCTGACTGACTGGGGAAGTTCCACTTGACTGGAGGCTGGCAGATGTTACTCCCATTTACAAGAAGGATCAGAAGGAGGATGCAGGGAATTACAGGCCTGTCAGTCTGACCTCAGTGCCAGAGAAGATCGTGATGAGGGTCATATTGTGCACTATCATGCAGCATATGTGTGGTGGCCAGGGGATCAGGCCCAGTCAACATGGGTTTACAAAAGGCAGATCCTGTCAGACTGACCTGATCGCTTTCTGTGGAAAGGTGACCCGCTTAGTGGATAGGGGAAAGGCTGTGGTCTACTTGGACTTCAGTAAAGCCTTTGACACTGTTTCTCACAGTATTCTGCTTGAGAAACTGGCTACCAATGGCCTGGTCTGGTGCACTCTCTACTGGTCTAAAAATTGGTTGGATGGCCAGGCCTAAAGAGTGGTGGTGGTAAATGGAGCCAAATCCAGCTGGAGCCTGGCCACAAGTGGTGTCCCCCAGGGCTCAGTCCTGGGTCCAGTTCTGTTCAACATCTTGATCAACCACCTGGATGAAGGGATCAAATATTCCCTCAGTAAGTTCGCGAATGACACTAAGCTGGGAGGAAATGATGATCTGCTTGAGGGTAGGGAGGCTCTTCAAAGGGACCTGAACAGGCTGGAGCAATGGGTTCAGACCATGAGGTTCAATAAGGCCAAGGGCAGAGTCGTGCACTTGGGATGTAATGACCTGGTGCAGTGCTACAGGCTTGGGGAAGAGTGGCTGGACAGCTGTCAGGAGAAGAACCTCAGGCTGTTGGTTGACTGAATATGAGTCAGCAGTGTACCCAGGTGGCCAAGAAGGCCAAAAGCATCCTGGCTTATATCAGAAACAGTGTGGCCAGCAGGTCTAGGGAGGTGATTGTGCTCTTGTACTTGGCATTGGTGAGCTACACCTCCAGTATTGTGTCCAGTTCTGGATGCCCCACTACAAGATGGACATCAAGGTCCTGGAACATGTTCAGAGGTGGGTGATGGTCTCTTCTGCCAAGTGACAGGTGAAAGGACAAGGGGAAATGTCCTCAAGCTGTGCCAGGGCAGGTTCAGATTAGATGTTAGGAATAAGTTGTTCACTGAAAGAGCTGTTGGGATGCAGAACAGGCTGTCCAGGGCGGTGATCGAGTCACCATCCCTGGATGTACTGTCTATGAGACTGTGTTTAGAGATGCACAGTGAACTTTTCAGACAAAATTGTAGGCAGAGTCAGCCAAAGGAAATCTGTAGCTTGGACTCCCTGGGTAACAGGCAGTTTGAATCAACATCTTGAACCTGAGCAGTTAAATTCTGCCTTAACTGGCTTTGGTTTTCAAAGTAGGTGGTCTGAACGGGAACTGCTGTTCCTGAGGAGAAATACAGGTGGCTGATGGCTGAGCTCGATCTGCAGCCCTGCACACAGCAATGGGGCACAGTCTTACTGAGAGCCTCAGAACCCTCTCTTCCCTCCAAGCACACATTTCCACTGCTTGCTGTCCCCCAGAATACTGTGCAGCCATAAATCCTGACTCTGAGCTCCTTCACTCTGCTCAATTGTTAACTTTCACACATGATTTTTTTTTTTTATTTTCTGGATTTTGCACTGCTGAAATTTCACCAAGGCTGCAGTAATTTCAAATTTTGGCCCATTTAACATCAGGACAACTGCCCAAGTCCATTTATTACAAACATATGTTATGAATTCAGTTAAAACAAACAGTCTCTTATTTTCTCAAGTCAAAATAACCACACTGCAGACGTACTTAAAGCAAACATTTAAAAGCAGTGGGTTTTTTATAGCAAATCTGTTCTAGCAGTGGGGCTGAGATCAAAAGGTAGGCAAAGCCCTAACACAGGCTAAATGAAACAACAAAACCTATCAGAAAAGGTGAAATTGTAGTGCTTGCAAGGCTATCTTGGTCTCTGTCTTTACCCTCATGCTATTTAAAAAAATATATTTAAGACAAAACAACCGAAAAACTAATAGCAAAATAATGCAATGCACAGAAGACAGAATGTGTCCTACAACCAGCATAGAGCTTTTCTGCATCCTTCCTAGCCTCAGTCCATGGGAATGGTGGCTGGAAGCAGTGCCTTTATCCAAGCACAGTGGACATCCACTTGTCTGTCCTTGATTTGTTTCACAAGAAATCACACCACTGCTTCAGAGTGGTCCAGAAACATAGACAGGCTTTATGAAGAGAATACCTCGGGGTGAATGATGCCATGTGTCTGGTTCGTGTCACACTAGGATGTAACCCCTGAGGTCAGTTTCCACTGTCAGAGCAGCTGAGCTTTTTGTGACAGGACAGACCACTGCCATTTGATGTCATACTCTTTAAGACACCCAAGGTTGAAGCCTGGCTCTCATTTTTCAGGGTGATTAGTCTGTGTAGCAGAAGAATTTTTCATTTCTTTCATCAAGTAAAGCTTAACAAGTTTGGATGCATGAGGCTTGACTTGTCAATGTGAAGAAGAAAAGTGTTTGCAATGCTCCTACCTCAAGTCAGCACAGGAAAACACTGATGGAAAGGTTTGGCAGCCCCCACTCTTACTCCTTGTCTGGAGTAGCTTGTGGTGGGGAATGCTGGCTATTGGCAGGGGATGAGAGGGAAAGAGTAGGATCACACAAACCAATTGGTGATGATAATCCATCATAATCATCACTAATGTATTCAACTGGCCTGGGGTCTCCATATTTTCCATGCCTTGGTCAGCTCCTTTTGTGCATAGCTCTTTTGCTGTGACGTGAAACGTCAAAGAAGGTCTTCCTACATGGAGCCTACAGGCTCTTGACAACTTTGATTGGGGCTAGCTTTTCACAAGAAACATGAAGTCCCAATGCAAGACCACAACAGAGGAGATGTTAAACACTTCTGCACTTCCACAGCTCTTGGGTGCATGGAGGCAGGTTTGCAGTGGGCACTACTTGCCTTTGTTCACTATGGCTGCAATGGGAAGCCATTCCACCCAGCTGCGCATCTAAGCCCAATTTTGCATTCCTGTGTGAAGCATCAACTGAGAATGCTGCTAGTTAGTATTTTGAAAGGCATCTTCTACACAGAGTGGAAGGCAGCTCCCAGTAATTCTCCACTTGATAGCTGCTTAATACATTTCAGCTCCGGTTTCATTTCTACATTTAGATTTACAAAAAAAGGATTCCTGATATTTTGTCAGTTTTTTTCATCCACGCCTGTATTCCCACTTCATCTCACATTTCCTCAGTTCATTACAGCAACCCCTGCTATGATAGGATAAAGCTGTACACAAAAAGCCCTTTCATGGCTACTTCACATCTATATCTATTTTTGAGAGAGAAACCAAACTGAGGCAACATGACTCCCTAATTCACTTTTTTTCCTTGTCAGCAACTGGATTGACAGGTCTGGGGTACAGACAGACACACTGTCACCTCCAGTTTAAATGCCCCACTGGGATGTAAATTTAGAATGGATGGAGTGAAAAAAATTCCATCCCAGCCAGAATTTAAAACATATTTAAAGTATATGCCAGATAAGGACAGCTATCATCTCCTTTGGTGAAGAGAAGCGTGATGCTTGAGAGACAGCCTCTGTACAGACAAAAGAAAAAGGGCTTGTGGGCTCATGAGATGTGTAAAAGCTCTCCTTGCAGCTGTTGCCTGAACACTAAATTATCTTTGGGCTTTTACCTAGCAGGTATCTTTTTCCCAGCACAGCCTATCTGTTAGTGACTATTCTCATGTTTGTTTGCTATAACAGCTTAGAAGATGGGGATTTTCTTCTCCTACACTTGTTTTAGCCAAGGTGGGGCAGGTAAGAAGGTCTAAGGGCTTTTCTGCTCATTTTGTTGTTTCTTCTTGATTGTAGCATAAGAAGAAGGAAGGATTTAATGAAATCCAAGGATAGCAGGTTCAAAACAGTTTCAAGAAAATACATCTTTGCATTTTGGCGCATGTAGTGATACATGTTTTGACACAGCATCGACAAAATTAATACTAGGAAATATTTTAAAACAAGATTAGATTTGTCAAGGCATTCTTAAGAAGACATGAAGATGCAGACATTGAAAGTCAATGCCAAAAATATTTTTCAAAAGACAGGAACTTCAAGATTTTATCTAATCTCTCTTCAGGGTTAGGAGATCTGTGTAGATTTTAGATGCTACTTCAACGGTTCTATAGAGCACTGTTGATAACCATGTCAGATATAACTGATTTTGAACTTTCTCAAAGAGAATCTTGAACTATCCAGGCTTCTGGGCATACTGAAAACCTTATGTTATTATTAACTCCACATCCTTTAAACCTCTTCTGGAAGTGGTTTATGTTAGCTTAAATTCTCTCAGGGAAATCAGACTATTCTGAACCCATTGTTTCTGACAATTCTAGCTTTTTCTATCCACGAGCCTGGAAATACTGTATAATCCCCATGTCACCTCTCTGCCCCAGTCCTGAGCTGAGAAGATGCTGTTCACTCTGTGACTGCCTCCTTGGTTTCCCTGCCACGTACCAGTTACAACATTTGGAGTGCTACTGCTGCAAACAGGATCAAAACAGGTGCTGAGAAGTAGGTAGTGATCATAAGCATTAAGTCTGTTGCATATTTAATTGATCTTTTGACTAATTGACCAGCTCAAACTGTTATACAGAAGTGACTTTTTGTTATATCAAAGTCCATGTAACCACAGTCACATTACAGAAAGTCCATGTAACCACAGTCACATTACAGAGGATGGCAGTCCTTTGGCTATGGATCCATTCCTTTCTCTACCATCAACTCTGCATTACCAATAAGAACCTGCATTAGTCTTCTGATACATTCAGGTCGCTGCACAGGATAAAGAGGGTAACACCCTTCCTCACTTAAAAAGGAGTTATCACCTTCAGGAAGATATGATAATTAATATGCAAGAAATCACAAAAAACCACCCCACAACCACAAGTTAATAGACAACCTATTCACACTAAGCAGCTTGATCAACTTTCCCATGATCTGAGGGTGAAAAAGCGTATCCTTGCACAATCACACCTCATACACGCACCCACCAGCGTCAGTTGTTCTTTACAGTAATGTCAAACTTGTTCCACAGCCAGCGCCAAATTTCACATCCAGCTACTCCCGAGGGACCGGGATATGAATTTCAGACAACATATTTTTTGACATGCCAGACTGGCACACCCACTGACCTCATGCAGAGGCCTGGACATACTTCAAGGGTAGAATATAGCTTTTATGTAGTACATTGTTTATCTGCTTTGCGCCTTGTCACAGTCAGTGGTGCTGAGTAAGATGTGTTCCCCTTCCAGGTGCCTGTGCTTTCTCCCCTATCTCCTCCATCTCCTGCTATCTCCCTCTTCCCACTCATCCTTTCCTCCTATATTTCATTCCCTCTAGGAGCTCACAGCTTTCACCATGAAGCAAAGAAATACACTGTATCTCCAGCCTTGGGATAAGACCTGCCTTTAGATTAAACTTAGTCAATCAAGATAAAGCCAGTAAATTGGATTTCAACTAGATATGGGTCAAAGGACACAGAGCTGACCCTCAGCTAATTCTCTGTTTTAGCCAGAATGAAGTCCCACAATTCTAGATAAACTTTAGTCCTTAAATTTGATGTCTAAGTGAAAAGAATCCTAAACTAGACTTTTAGCCTGTCTGTATGCACAGGAAACCAAACCTGACACTCTTACATTAATAAAACATTTTGTGAGCCTCTCGTGCAGTCAATGCAGTTGAAGAAAATACATTGACATTTAGTCCCATGACTTTCCAAGCCTCTTGGTGATGCCATGTCAGTTTTGTCAGATGAGTCTTTTCAGTGAAAATGCTGCTGAAATTGCCTATATTTTAAGTAGCCGTGCTTTATTTTTCTTGTTGAAAGTTGTTAAATAACAATAATCCTTTCCTTCACTATTCACTTTGTTGAACAATGAGGAGGGTGGGAAGTCCCAGTTAAATGAAGGGTTTGCACCCTGAAGGAGTGTGGGAGAGGAAATAGAAGGAGACTAGTAAGGATATTTTACTGGCACAACATGCCCAAAGACTTGTGGCATTTAAACAATATAGAAAGCGTAACAGGACCAGCAAGGCGAAGTGCTGTAATATTTTACCAGAAGAGGAACCAAGGCAGAAAACAACCCCGGCTTTGCCCCTTCAGCTGCAGTCCCACCCATGTTAAACACAGCCCAAGGGAATACTCAGTCAGTTACACACAGGGAAATCATCTGCTGCACATCCAGGGGTGACCAAAAGGGAAGATTTTGAGGAAAATGGAACAGAAGGAGCGGGGTGGCAGTCAGCACATCCTCACATGAAATTGCTACCCAACCTCTTAATTATGACATTGATACCAACCCATGCAGTAACCTTGATCAAGTGAATTTTGTCTGGCTTTTATCAAGCCCCAGCAGTCTCATTCCTGCAAACACGTCTCTCCTCCATATGGACCAGCAAAAGCAGTCCCAGGGGCAGACCCACCTCCATGGAGGACATGCTACTGGGCTTTGTCAGTATGAGCAGTCTACCAGAAATCACTCAATATCCTGCCAGTCCTGCCACTTGCCATTTGTTTGCTCCCCAGTCCTTTACCACAGAAGTGGTGGGATCTGGGCTCCCAGCACCCTACAAGCTGGCCACAGGACTTAGTAAGAGTGATGACTCACCTGCACCCACTGCTCCTAGAAAGGGCTCTTGTGCATCACCCCAAATCTGCAACTTTGGGAACCTCAGAAGGTCAGGTACATTCACCTCCCAGAGTGCACAGTATGAGCAGCTTCCCTTTATTAAGGAACTGCTAAAAAAGCACAGATGGCTCTAACTTCAAATGAGAAGCCTCGATGCAGTGGAATTTATAAATATAGACAGATAACATGTGGGGAGGCCTGGGAAGAGTTTCTACATACATTTGGCAAGCTTGTGGTAGTTCTGGTAAATAACTGAGAAAATACATGCAGTGATGGAGGCAAGATGGATCATCCTCCTGGCTGCTGGTCTGCCATGAAGTGACCCACACTCCACTCCTCTGGGAACAGAGAGCTGCTGGAAGGTAACTAAATGGAGAATCTGGGCTTAATTTAGCCAAGAAAACATGAAATGGCTTTAGGGAAAAAAATCCACTTACTGATTCTTATGCTAAACGTGTTTGTTCTCATAGCAGCAGGTGAATAATGTCAGAGGAGGAACTTTAATCACAACCAGAGCAAGTACACTACTGTGGCTTTAATTGAGGAATAATTAATTTTAAAGTAGTGCAAGTTACATTTTCTCAGGTTGCTCATTACACAGCATTTGTATGTAATCACTCACATACACACAACACATCCTGGGACACATTAAGCATTTCATTTTCATGTATTTAAAAAGGAGCTTCTTGCTGTTAAATTGCTCGCAGCCCTTCCAGAACTCACTAGTATTTATATAGCTTTTGCCAATGTTTACATTAACAGCAGAGGTGCTAACAGATCAGTAAGATAATTTTCCCTCAGGTCTGAGTAGGAATTTTCTGTACTTTCCCAAAGGAATCTAGAAGATAATCCACAATATTTAACAAAAGCTAATTTGTTGTCAAATACATTCATCTTGTATCAAACTGCAGGTTCTTAGCTTCTGACTGTTAAGGTGCCCATGTCTTTTGCTCACATACACAGGTGTGTACATGCGTGTGTGTGCACACACACTGACACAATACATCAGACATAGTTATGACATAACTACTTTTTAGGACCATAATTAGTACAGATTGTGCCAGCTCAATAAAGTTCCTCAAGCAAAAGACCTTAAAGGCTTTTTCTCCTCTTTCCAAACTATAGTTTGTCTGGGTGAAGGCTTTAGGCATCCTGGCACCAAGAAATGATTGCTTTCTTCCATGGGCAAAAGGAAAATCCGGCAGAGACATCCTGCCTGCATGACAGCTGGCAGATTTGGCACTGTCCTTACCCAGGACACTGTGCAGAGCCACTGGCTAGCCCATCCTGCAACTTCTGCGTAGTTGCAAAAAGTGTAAGAAACTGTTGGATGACAGGATGAAGGGATACTCAGTGCACCTTATCTTTACCAGACACTACTGCAATACTTTCCGGTCATCTTTACACAGCAATTTCCAGTTTAAGGAGTTTCTTCATTAGGACTGAAGAGAATGACCTACCATCTTGCCCAGGGTGTAACTGGGCAGGATCTCTTTGGGTCCTTGCCAGGAGAAAGCATCACAAGAGTACAAACAGATTTGTAATGGGTACCAAAGCGAGTGTGCATCTGAAGTTATGCCTATGCTGGCCTGCAGTGAGAATTACGCATATTGGCTAAAACCAAACGAGCAATAAACACGAGACTATTGGATTCAGAAAACATAAGGGCACCCAGATAATCATAAGAGTTTCTGAGTGTTTCTCAGGGACATGCAGCACTGACAGTATAATTATACCAATCATAGAACCACGGGAATATTTTTAATATTGCATCTGTCAAGCTAATGGGTACACAGATCCTGAATGTTATGCTTTTACAACTTAAAAATCACTGTGCAGCATGAATTGTTCTTTCTTAAGACAAATTAAATTTGTACTTCTGAATGTTTTCTTCAGGATTCATTGTCTTAAAGAAAAACATGAATACATACGTTATTAACCTGCACTGCCTTAACTTACTGAAGAAAAATCTCAGGTGACAAGATTATGGATGCAGCATAAGAATTTAATATATTAAATTTCCTAATTACAAAACATCTCTTAATATTAGAAGAAGAAAAGTTTCTTGGCATGTGAATTATTAACATAAGATACCCCTGAGATTTGTTTATGTCCATTAATTATTTGTTTTCTGAGGTAGCATCCCAGATTTCAGGTAAACCAAAACTGAAGTCTAGAATCCCGACAGGATTTTTTAGCTGCTTTAGATGCTTTCATCTAGCTTTACAAAGGTAGTTACTTTAGTGAGTCTATATCTACTTATAAAGACACAGTATTCAACATACTAAAACTATGTGCTGGACACATTTACTTACAGAAACCCCTTGAAAGATGACCTTCTTTACCAGGCTTTGCAGACTGTCATTTTCAGGTTCAATATTGTTCTCACCACATAGCATGTAGGATATGTTTGTTTCATATCTTCATCTGCAATTTTAAAAGTCAAATGTTAATACACAAATGTCAGGTCAAATATAAACCCCGAAAATTGAGCACGTTTGATGTCAGAATACTTTTTCAATACCAGAAATCATAAAGTTTCACATACTGTCTTGAATAATTTTTCCTTTTACACCTTTATGATTTTGGTACTCCCTAGCTGGTTTGCAGGTTGTGTTCTGTGCTTTGTTGTCATCTAAACAACTATGATTACTTGTATCCAGTAAATTAATTTTCTTTTTCCTCCTTGTGAGCAGCATGCTTGGTATTTCTGAGCAACAGGCTAATTTCCTGAGAGAAATGTGTTTCATATTAAAAACTTCCCCTTTGATTGTGTCATTTGTATATCTCCTATCATACTTCTAGTTTGATTTTTCTTGTTTTTCTCATTTCTCTTAAAATGTGCCCTTTAGAAGTGCAGTAGTCTCACCTATGGTAGCTGCACTATTTACTGTAGTCCCCCTAATCATCCCTTCATAAATGTTGGCTGCCTTCACTTCTATGATTACTTCCTCCCCTGGGCTTAAGAGCAAATAATACCATGTATGAATTCTACTTTTGATGCCTCCTCCTCCAGAAAGTTACCTGCAGATTCCAGCTTGCAAGCAACCCGATGAGCTTGTGGGGGGTGTTTATGAACACACAGATTATTGCAGTGAAATTCTTTAGCGATGGTCCTGAAACACAAGGCTGTTTTGTGTAACTACCAGGGTGCTGGTTTTAGCATGTCTGCGCTAGCAGTCTTCTTATTCACAGCCTCATCTTTCCACCCTTGCTGCTGGCATCCTCCTGCCAGTTGGGGAATCTCTTTGCCAACTGCTTTTGGTCTTCATTGAAAATGAAAGACAACGCCAACATTCAGTGGATGTATTTTACTTCTGGGAAAAAACTAAGCAATGCGAACTCTCTAAGCAGGTTAAGCAGCCTCAGGAGCTAAGACAAAAGCATGCAAAGTGTCCAATCTAACTTGCACATGGCCTTAAACAACCCATGTCTTCCAGTTCTTTGTTCGTAGAAATTTCCCATGTAGCAATGTTGAGGCAGGGAAAAGCTGTCCAATATTTTGTATACATAGAAGCTGTGAAGCTCTCTGTTCAGACAGAAACATTTGAGGAACAAGTGACCCTTGTAACAGGATATGTGTGATCCCAAAAGGCAGTGCATCTACTTAACCAGATGACATCGAAGTCCTGCATATATTATCATAAAGATTGGTACAAGAAGGGATTTTACTGAGAATACGAGTTATCCTGTAGAACAAAGGTGAGCTGAAGGTAATGGCACTTGAGCTATCAGTCCAGCATTCTAATGACCGGACATCAAAGTGAACTCTGGAGTCACAAGCGCCATCATCTGATGAACACAGGAGCAGCTTGGACTAGATCCGATGCTCAGCTGCTGCATCTTGTATGTTGGGCATGCTAAACTCATGGCTCAATCAAATCAGCGAAGTCACAGCACAGCAGTTTTAACCACTTATGTCAGAGATTTTGCTTTTCTGAAGCCTTAAGTGCCTTAATCCCACACGTTAGATAGCATTGAATAAACAGAGTTTCATACCGTTAAAATAAATTCCAAATCATTACAAATATTTGTCAGTTTTGATAAAAGCATTTATATCAAAGCTTAACAACTGTTTGTAGCTGCATTCTGAGACATTTTAGTGGACTTATCTTGTCATGAGGAGGAAAAGCAAATTTTTAAAAAAAAATAAATGGCTGCTGTGATCATCCCTAGGAAACTGGATTAGGACTATTCCCTCTCCCTCTGTTTCACTTTGAGCAAAGGGAGAAGAAAAGGTTTCCCTTTCCTAACTAGAGACTCCTCCAGGATGTCAGCATCCTCAGAAATGTCTAGCAGTCTTTGTCTTCTGCCACACTAGGCTCACACTCAAGAAACAACACAGCAGAGTGCAGGTAATTTCAGTATAGTCAGTTTTGTATGTATTGATAGGTGTGTTTAGTGTAGTTAAATGTGGATGCTTGCTGCTGCTCTTTGCTGGATAACTTCCAACTTTGGAACATGCTTCTGTTGAGATTTTCAAATGTAATTTGAAGTGATCCCCCTAACTTAATGAACCAACCCAAGCTAGGAGATTGTAGAGCCCTTGCCCTCTGAAAAATCGGGAAATTACAAGGTATTTGAGTCCTGAGACTTGGAAAACAGTTGCATGTGAACATCTTGGCTTCACTCCTTTTCCACCATGGAGCAGGGGGAGGAATATGGAAGAATCTGTGACCTACATTGGAGCAAGCCCCTAGCAACACCTGCAGCCCATGGAGAGAGTTAAGAGGCAGAGAGAGAGAGTGAGAGAGAGGCCCATGCTGGAGCAGGTTTGCTGGGGTGGGGGCTTGTGACTCTGTGAGGGACCAGGCTGGGACATTTTATGAGAGCCATTTTATGAAATGACCCATTCTGGGACAGTTGGTGAAGAGCTGAGACCCTGTGGGAGAGGACTCATGTGGAGAGGACTGCCATGGTGGGACCTTATGCTGGTACAGGGAAAGAATGCCCCTCCCCACCCAAGAAGAAAAACGACTCATGNGTGTGTGTGTGTGTGTAGAGTAATAAATTAGAGTTTTCTTGCCTTTATTCTGTGTTGAGTCTGTTTTGCCCATGACACTAATTGTGGAATGATCTCTCCCTGTACTTACCTTGACTACAAAGCCTCTCAAAATATATTTTCTCCCCTGTCCAGCTAAGAGGGGAAGGATAGAGTGACTTTGGTGGGAGTCTGGCCTCCAGCCAGGGTCAAACCACCACACCAAATAAGAATAGCCCTTAACCTGATAATTTCCACAGGGATAGTTTGGGTAAACAATGCCAGTGTGTTCATTGGGCTTGCTGTCTCTATATACACATCAAATGGACAGAAAAGGAAAGTTTCTCTATTAACTTACAGCAACACATATAAAAAGTGGATATAAAAAATAGAAAATGTTTTGATGTTAGGCCTCAGCACTGCACTGACAATTATATTGTTAATTTCAGACCGACTATGGTCTCACTTATTTGTTCAAATATTCTTCAAGGGCTTCAGAACTCTGAATGTTGGTTCCATGGTGATGGGATGGAAAAAAATACAGAGCAAAAGACCCTTTCCAGATTGTATCCATTTCATTCATTTATCTATCCAGAGCTCAGAATAAAGAGAAAACAAAAACATGCTTGTTCCACTAATAGAGCACATTACTCATTTTCCTAATGCTGGTCAGAGATCATGCTAATCAGCAGGTATTGCTATCCCTATTGTCTTCTTATGCAGATGAAAAAACCCATTTTCTTCAGCAAGGTGAACTTCCTGAAAGTTATTTCTGGGCTCAGACATAACAATTCACAAATGAATCCATTATTTGCTTTAGGATGGGAAAAAAAGTAATTTATTCTAATTAATTTGTAGCTTCCTCAGTTGCTTTGGCAATCCCAGATGCCTTGTCACCTTCAGCAACATATGTAAACTCTGATTCATGTGAGTTCATTTGAGTCCTGTGGTCCCACATGAATCGGAAGCAGGGAAGAACTAGCCGGCAGACATGCCCTGTGACATTTAGTTTCTGGGAACTCTAAAAAAACTCCCACCATGTCTTCGTTCAGTAGCAATGTGAATTAAATTCTGTCTATTTAACACAGATGGGATCATACTCACAAAGTTGCTTAAACTATTTCCCAATTGTGTTCCTAATGAGAAATTTCTGTTTACGTGGACTGTTTAAAAAGAAAGCACAAGCATTACTATTCCTTGTGAGTTCTTTGCTCCTTTTGCTTCCTTTTACAGGAAACAGATGTAAACTGAGACGTTCCAGCTATCAGAGAAATTCAACATGCTCCTTTTCTTCTCTCTCCCAGTTTCCGGATTGCCTTCTAAAAAGTGGGAAAGAAGGAGAAGGCTGGGGAAG
>VXBZ01001732.1:28506-50066 GCA_013399135.1 Heliornis fulica | reverse complement strand
TCCCTTCCCTTCCCTTCCCTTCCCTTCCCTTCCCTTCCCTTCCATCTAGTACCAACAATAAATGAAATTTGGGGGTACAACAGAGATTCTGCTGCTGTAATCACACGGTTCTTAGCTACTCCCACACAGCCTTCAGAAAATTACTCTCTATCACCTCCACCCTTGCCATAGCCAAGAGACAATGATATTTTATTCTGATGTTAGACAGAACATTAGTATCCTCCTGTACCTCAGACTAACCAAGAAGAAAAATAGGGGTAAAAAAATTACTCTGGTGAATATTTTAAATATCCACTTTCAGAGGACACTGTCCCTTTTTGTGTATATTATTTGAAAACTTTTCTCTTATATCATTCTGTGATTGTAATCTTGGAACCTAATTTGCTCAAATATAACAATTTTTGTAATTTCTCCAACACTTCAAAGTCACCTTGAGTATTTATAATGCACCTAACATTTTTTGATATGGTTATGACTCAAGAGAGAACCGTGACATACATGAGAGGTATTACTACAGTTGCTTGTTGAAAGACTGATACATCTCTGAGTCAGACTTTCTTCTTTTTCTTATTCATCTAGTGTGTGGGACATAATTTATTGCTAGCCTATAATATGTCAGCTGTGATAGTTGGGTGGATCAAGAGATGTCTCTCTCTCTTCCTTAACTCTGTCCAAGGAGAATAAGCAAGCCTACTATTTTTATTTCTCCTTCAAAATACTTAATTTTAGAAACCTGTGGGAAACTCACTATGACCCAGGTCTAATGCTCCTTCCAACCTTGGTGTCTGTTTACAGCTCATCTGCATTCAGAATTATGCCTCCCTTATCTAATGACTGTCTG
Organism: Heliornis fulica; assembly: GCA_013399135.1. NCBI lineage: Eukaryota > Metazoa > Chordata > Aves > Gruiformes > Heliornithidae > Heliornis > Heliornis fulica. The sequence continues at coordinate 49,225 of VXBZ01001732.1, read as the reverse complement.
GCACTGATTTAGAGTGGTAGATATATATACGAAGTACACATCGCATCATATAATTTGGCAACTCTACTGCTCTGAAACTTGTTTTATATCAAATGTGACATTTTCTGTGTGTGGGACCATATCTTACTTTAACACTATTGAGACGAGTAACTTGCTTTGCTTTTCCATTTGGTCCTGTAACTGTCATTTAATGGCAAGGGGTGGTGGGCAATACCTCATGTTAAATGTTAAATGAGTATTTAAATCCCTCATTGATAAGGACAAAGGGTTTCTATCAATAAATAGGGTGCCTAAACAAAGGGCTTCATTGAGCTGGATGTCAGACTCCCATCCCAGTGATCAAGCACTGCCTAGCTCCTTCTCAGGAAGTGCCTGAACATATGGACATAGTTAGTTTCCCAGCGACAGGAGAGTCAGAAACTGAAAGCAAAGCTGCCAGGAAAATCAAACTGGTGCAAGCCCACAAGAAGTGAAGACTGTTGAATCCATCCAGGAATATCCACAAGGACACCGCTACACCCCAGTCTTCTTGTGCTCATTTCCTCAGGTGCATGTGTCATACTTACATATAACAAAGGTCAGAAGAAAAAAAAAAAAAAGCAGCTAGAAATGAGAAGAAACAATGATTTGGTGCCAGAGATATACCCTGCACACATAGTTTGCACTCCAATACTCCAGAAGGAGAGCATATACCCTGACATGGGTAACGTAAACTCAAAGGTTCGTGAAGAAGTCAAAGTTGTCGAGTTTGGAGAATTTCCCAAATTACTGAGCCTCCAATGAAACTTTTGATACCTGTATATCTAAACAAACTGGGAGACAGGACAGAACATACAGCCACAGGTAAAAATAGAATATGTATTGTAGTGTGTTCAGAGAGTAGGTAAAGCGCTGTTATAAGGATTGCAAGGTATTTAGAGGGAAGTCAGAGAAGTTCAGGGGCATATTTTGTTTCAAGGCGAAGTGCTCCCCAAAGCTCAGGTGAATGTTTTCCCTGGTTTTGAAATTGGTCCCAGATGAAGGATTTTGTCATGCTTTTTTTTGCTTTACATATTGTTTTCCTCATTCGGATATTCTCATCAAAACCAACAGAATTTGGAAATACTTCCATACACAAATACTTCCTTCTGAGTATGTGAGAATAAGAAAGTTGTCACCTACTAAGCACTTCTGTGCTGATAATATGGACAGAAGACTGATCCCTTCTCTAACTATGATGATGTTTAATTCACACATTCGTAGCAGTTCCTTGAGCTCTTAGCAGAGTAAAGACATTTTCCATTTTTTTTCTTAACAAAAACCTGTAGCACATAGACAAAGCTGATACAGGAACACAATCTAAAAACATCTCAGCATTCACTCATTCCTAATATTTTTTTCAAGAATAAAAAGTAGTCATTTTCTCATGCAAACTTTACCCTGCTTTATATATATACACATGAGCTGGTTCTGTCTAGGAGAGAATTCATTTTCTTCACAGTAGCAAGCATGAAGTTGTGTTTTGGAATTATGCCGAAAAGGTGTTGATAATATAGATATGTTTTCATTATTGTTGAGCAGTTTTTATTGACAGCCATGGTATTTTCTGCTGGTATCTCTAGCAAGTAGCCTGGAAGGGCACAAGGTACTGGGAAGAGACACAGCTGGGACAGGTGACCCCAACTGAACAAAGGGATACAGAATCCCAGACTGGTTTGGGTTGGAAGGAACCTCAAAGCTCATCTTGTTCCAACCGCCTGCCATAGGCAGGGACTCCCTTCACTAGACCAGGTTGCCCAAAGTTCCATTCAACCTGGCCTTGAACACTGCCAGGGAGGGGGCAGCCACAGCTTCTCTGGGCAACCTGTTACTGTCTACTCTAAATCCATTCTCTTTTCTTTTACCCTTGTAAAATGTCCCATCCAGCTTCCATTGCACATTGTATCACACTCAGCAGATAAACCTGCAGGAAGAAGGGGAGAGTCATTCAGAGTGATGGTGTTTGTCTTCCCAAGTCACTGTTAGGTGTGATGGAGCCCTGTTTTCCTGGAGATGGCTGAACACCTGCCTGCCCATGCAAAGTGAGGGATTAATTCCTTGGTTTGCTTTGCTCACACACAGGACTTCTGCATCATATCAACCTGCTCAATTCAAAGAATGGTGACTGTATTGATGATCTCTGGTTACATCTCTGGTTAATCTAAAGTGATTCACCCAGAGATGGTGGCCTTTGCTAAAGACACCCGTGATTTAGATGAATTTTCTCATTTTTTAAATTTCTCGCCAGGAAGCAATGTCCTCTGGGGAGGAATCAAGCAATGTTTGGAACACTCATTGTTCTTCCTGAGCTGAGAACCATGGGTGATATTTATGGCAAACAAATGAATTTCTATAAATTATAGTCTAAGATGTCATCTTGGAAATACTTCTATAAATGAATACTACATATCATATGGAAAAAAACTACAAAGCTATGGGAAACTAGTGCTGGCAGACACTGGCAGAAGGCTGTTTCTGTTTGACCGAGCAGACCAATAGTACCAAAGTTTAAAGTCAATGAAGAATACTTTTGATGAGATATTTTAAAACTAGAAAAGAGCTGCTGAGTATCATCTGCAGAGAACTCATCAGAATCCAACTGTTAAAACTGCTTCTGATATTTTTTGCAGCTTGCCTGCATGTTTCAGCTCACTGAGATATTTTTATTGAAGATTGACTAGTATATACATGCCATTCACTCCATAAATGTGATAAATATAAGTCACCTCGTTGGGCAGATCTTGTTGTATCAGTACAAATCCACTTCTTTACCTAATCTGGGAGAGAAAATAAATGGATTGTGAGATATCTCACATTTAGGATGAGAGCTCTGCAGCTCACTCTGTTTCGAAGTGGATAACATCTCCATCTCATGTAACTCCAGCGTCATCCACAAATTGGTTGCAGAAGGCTAATGAAACCAGAAATGATGACGGTGACGGAGACACTGAGTGAACAAGAGACAGACGCAGGCAGCTGCTTGTGCAAGTCGGCTGTCCCGCCCTCGGTTGGCTGCTGCAGAGGATCCTGGGAACACCCCACCATCCCAAGGGAATGCTGGAGGACACGGAGTCATGGCTGTTCACCCACTGCCTGCCCAACTCCGGCTGATGGAGCAGGCCACAGGCGCAGTAGGAAGTAATTATGACTACAAAAAGCCTGGAAGATGACCTCAGAGGGGCCCTGGCTGTGCTGATCACACTTCTGCACCCAAAGGTTTTGTATAGCTCCCGGAACTCCTTCACTGTTTTGTTTTCTATGAAACAAAAGAAAAAGTCTTGTAAGGTATCAGAGACTCTTACAGTGGTCGTATGATAATAGGCAGGTTTTAAAGACATCTCTACACCACACGCTGTTCAGATAAACAGGGGTTTCAGCCCTGCTTCATGGACATTAAAAACGCCTTAGGACCCTTTTTGTTCACAAAACATTGAGCATGGAAGTTAAATGCCTTCCTGTAGTGGGGAGATAAGACGTTTCAAAAACTGTGCATGTTTAAATGCTGCCACATCTTCTTTTAATTAAGTATTACTAAGCTGCTCGGATACGGTTCTTTCTGCGTCCTGTGAGTCAGCTGCAGCATAAGGATCTCTCAAATTTCTACTTGATTTACAGTGGCCAGGGGTTAACAGATTTAAACAGGACAGGAAATGCCCTGAACTTTCAAACAAATCTCACACCTCTTTGGTGCCCTGAAAACAGCTTTCTGTTGAATTTGCCTCCAACAGGATCATTGCAGTTTGATCAGAAGGAGGCAGACCCCTGGACCTCAAATGAAAGCGCTCTCTCTCTGTCCTTTGCATATTTCCCAGAATGAATTTAGCAGGCCAATTATTGAAACTTTGATTATTCATTACTAAATGAGTCACAAACTGGCAGTCAACTGAATTTTCAACGTCAAAGATGAACAACCACTTTTAGGTGGCCAAAGGTATAGCTTTCCCTAAAATAAGTACAGAAAGAGTAATCTCTTCTGTGGAGACTGTTATTACCAATAGAACCAACATCATATTACCAGGTTACAGAAGGAAAAGGAAATTTAAAACTAGTAGAAGAAACATCTGTGCATCCTAACTGCATTATTCTGTATAAAAATCCTGTTCAATAGCTCCCCTAACATATTACTTCTTATCTGCTTGAGCGTGTTCTAACAGCACTTTGGATTATATTACAAACATAGACGGATTGTTTCAAAAATGTCTTGCAGAACCCACTCCTCCTCTCCTGACCATCACTGCTATCATTTGGGAATTGAACAGCAAATACATGATTTGGTCCTTCCATTAAAAGCAAACTGGAGTGATTACTTGAGGTTATTAATTAATGGGTTTTTCAGATAGGAAAAAATTTGGTTTGGCTCAAGCATTAATATTTCCTGTAATCTAGAATGAAAAACTTTCTCTCACGGACAGATTTTTTAATTCATTTTCCTAAATTTGGGGTATTTTTAAAGTCTGGGTTAATTTCTTACCCAAACTCCCTTTGTGGAATGAAGTTGTTTTGCTGATATGATGTGCTAAACACAAAAATTCAGCACTTCTGACACAGAGGGATTTGATAATACTTAATTCTTCCCTCTTTGCTTCTCTCCTTTCTTTTCAAGTCAGGCACATTCAATAATTTGAGAATGGATTTTCCAAGGAATATATCTCTTTAAATCAACATGCTGTAAAAAGCTTATTGTTGTTAAATATTTCAGCTGAAGGAATTGGTAGCAATTCCTTGCATGAGCATGTCCCCAGTGTGACTCCTTTTTTCCAGTAAAATGAAATGAAAGGTGGATATTAGGGGGAAGCATGGGGTGGGGGAAAACACCCTCTGTTTTGACCTGCACAGTTGGTACGATGGTGTCTAGCTGTTTGAACAAGCAACACACATCTACAGGTGAAGACATGATGGGCAAGAGCATGTCAGTGCGTCTGCATGCAGACAACCACCTCCAGCCTCTACTCCACTCTGAAACATTTGTCCCTTTGGTCAGTCAGCCTCAGCAAGACCTCAGATGGCCACCCTCTCTGCCACAGTAACCCCAGCATGGGAGAGCTTACTGCATGGTTACAGCACAGGCTGTGACCTGAGCAGTTCAGGGTCCTTGTCCTTAGAGTTTTCCACTGAACTATGTTTTTTTTAACAGATTTTGTGTGCAATAACCCACAATAACTTCAGCCTAAGCAAGGTCTGAAGGATCACACTACCTACCTTGGGATGTTTGATTCTGGACACAAGGCAGCAAGCCCTGGTTCATGACTAAAGTGAATGTCAGATGCCCAGCTAGGAGCACCTAACGCCTCTTTGAGGCTAAGAGCATCCAGGACATTTGCTTGGAAGCTGGTCAGTGTGGCATAGCATCTCCAGGGCACTTGCACCCTTCGGGACTAGCAGCCAGAGGCTGGGTAACATACACAAGACCCTCTAAAATACCTCCAGAGAACTATCACTGAGCATTGGATATGGTTACTTAGTTTCTCATGCCCGGTGTTGAAACTAAACATGTTGGAAGGTAAGGGAGGGATTGGCCAACAAACCTTATCTGTTGAAAGCAAATCTTTTATTCTTACAGGGGAAAAAACAAACTTTCCCTCTCTAATTGTCATAGCTTTCCTCGTCCTGCTGTGGTATACCTGATTTCATATTTGTTCACTCAAATATTTTTTCAGCAATGAGATACAAGTGTATGGTTTTCACAGGTCATCCTATAGAAGGGAAAAGAGAATGAATTTTATCACCTGTCATTGCCCCTAATATACCCCAGGGGTACCTGTCTTAGGACAGTCAATAATACCATGTGCTTTAGAGGTCCCATCTAATGATTTCTTCTGGCCTTAAAACTAGGATTCCATGAGAAACTGCTTGTGCCCTGCCATTGATGTCCATCAGTGCCTCACTTTAGGGAATAAATGTCACAGAATGAGTATCTCCTACATGAAAAATATGAGCTGACACAGGGTGGGTGACCAAGAAGTCCCCCAACATTGGATGCAGCATCTGACCGGTTTCCAGCTTGCAGTATCCAGTGAAGCTGCTGAAGATGGAGCACAGCCTCCAAGTGAATTCAGTGACATACCTCCTGACCTTTCCTGTTTGTGAGTGTAGTATATTTAGGGTTTTCCTAACAATCAATGTTATTCATTGTGCCTACACCCTTTGCTAAGACCCAACAATTATTTTTCTTATCCCAACAATTAATTTCCATTATGAATAAACATTCCTGGTTGCAATTTTCTTCCAGTGTTCAACTTAATTACCCCTTGTCTGGGAGTTACTGCCTTGCATGGAAGCTACGGCTGAGCTACAAAGCGGTTGTAGTTCACACTCCATTTCCAGGTGTTGAACTGCAGCCATGGGAAAGGGAATTGCTTCATCTTGTCCTGTACATCTGTCCCTATAAAACATAGGCCTTTGCTTTCATCATCAAGGAATTATTTTGTTTTTTGGTTTATTTTTTTTTTAAGTTTTTGCATTTGGATGGTTACTTGTTAACAGATCCACCTGATTTAGAGATCTTCCCTTTCAGTAAATCTGTTTTCTTTATAAAATGTTTGTATTTCTTGCTGATTATTGACCCAGAGAATCAGTCATAAAGGTTGAAGGACAGTGCTTAATTCCACCCGCAGTAAGGCAAAAGAAAAAACAAAAACCTCAACACCGCCCTCCCCCACCCACCCCGCCGCCATAAACCAAATAGGCAAAGCAAGGCAGGACAGTGATCTCCTCTCCCTTTGGAGGAATATGTCGTTCCCAAGTGCCTATTTCTAATGCACCCAGCATAAGCCTCCTTAGCAATTAATAAACTTTATTTGCCTAAATTGTTAAACTACAAGGCAATCAAATCCATACTCAGCCATTCAGGGATGGTGTTTCCAGGCTTAACTTTTTTTCCGTGAAATTTCACTTTCCAGCTTAGGTTCACACAAAGAGGCAAAGAACACCCGTGGCGCTGGCTCCTCTAGAACCATAACTTGCCACTGCTAACGCGAGTGGGAAACCCCCGCACCGCAGGGAGCAGCGGCCCCCGCACGCCGCCGGGCTCCGGGAGCGCCTGCTGTTCCGCCGGCTGCCGGCAGAGGGAGCAAAAGGTGCCCGGCCCGAAACCAGGAGCCGGGACACCAGGGACAAGGCGGGTTTGCTCGTGCCTTACGGGGAACACGGGATTCCCTCCTGTCCCGCGGAGAGCGGGCACCGTTCAGCTACTCAGCTGCTCGATTAACCCTTTCTAAAGGCTGCTGCCCAGGGGACTGGCACACAAGCTATGACACCGTGTGGGACTGACCGCTGTGATTTATCTAGGTGAAGCTCCTGCCAGCGCCTGGATTTCATCCATCCTGGGACCTGACCTCTGGCTGTAAGGTGTCTGTATGATCCCACCAACAGAACCATAGAAGCATAGAATTTACTGGGTTGGAAGGGACCAATAATCACAGAATCACAGAATGACTAGGTGGAAAAGACCTTTAAGATCATTAAGTCCAACTGTACCTGTCCTCTCCTAAACCATATCCCTGAACACCTCATCTATCTGTCTGTTAAATACTTCCAGGGATGGTGACTCAATCACTTTCCTGGGCAGCCTGTTCCACATCCCAACAACTCTTTCAGTGAACCACTTCTTCCTAACTTCTAATCTGAACCTGCCCTGGCACAGCTTGAGGACATTTCCCCTTGTCCTATCACCTGTCACTTGGCAGAAGAGACCATCACCCACCTCTCTGCAACCTCAGGTTTCAGGTACTTATAGGGAGCAATAAGGTCTCCCCTCAGCCTCCTCTTCTCCAGACTAAACAACCCCAGCTCCTTCAGCTGCTCCTCGTAAGATTTGCCCTCCAGACCCTTTACTAGCCTGGTTGCCCCTCTCTGAACATGCTCCAGGACCTCAAGGTACTTCTTGTAATGTGGAGCCCAGAACTGGACACAGTACTCAAGGTGCAGCCTCACTAATGCTGAGTACGGGGACTATCAAGTCCTCAATTTTTTCAACATGTTCATTTAAAGGGGCCCACAGCTGGGGCCCATGTATCAGCCTGCAGGCAGGAGCCTTACCTATCGACCCAGCCTTACAAACATATAAAATTGTGGTTGCAGTCGATACCCTGCAGCTCATAGCTGAGGCTGGACTGGTACAAGAAGGGGGTGTGCATTCCTCCTTCAGCAGCAACAACATTGGTTGCACCGCCCTGGTCAGAAACACTTCCACTGGCTACTGTGAGAAACATTTTGGCACTTCATGTTAGCAAAAACCACAGGGGAAGGGATTTGGGCTGACAACTGGGAGCAGCATTCAAACAGCAGTTGATGTGTGCTGAGGATGTTGCTTGTGCTACCACAGCCTCCAGTTCAAAGCTGTGAAATGAATAGTACAGGTGGAACGTGGCAGACTGGGAACACAGGGATAGGGGAACAACTGAATGAGGGTTTTCTCCCCCTTTTCTCTTTTATAACACTGAGTAAGAGCAGGTCTGGTATAGATTAGTGTTTATGAACCAGACGGTAGTGAACCTTTAGAAAGGGGATTTGGCCAGGGTCTTACGAAGTGGCTCGTTGGTCTAAACTCTTCTCATACAAAGGCAGGAAACAAAGCAAGGTCTCTGCAGAGGTTTACGGGGTGACCTGCCAACACCTGCTTTCCACAGCAGGCAGACAGAGGGGCCACCAGGCTTGACAAAACTGAGTTGTGCCCATGGATGATGATGCATGGACCCTACCAGATGATTTTGAATGAAATCTGAGCAGGAGCACAGAGAGAAGATAGGGAGACGAGACACACCTGCAGCATGGTCCAGGAGTCAGGAAGCAAAGGTGTCCTCTCCAGCAACACTTCACAGCCATGACATTGTTTTAACTGGGCTCATTATGTGAATTATTATGCAGCACTTCTGACAGCCCTGATATCCAAAAGAACAGAAGAGTGAATGTTTTATAGTCACTTTAAAGGCAAAGTAAAAGATGTAAAATGTCAGTTAACAAGGAAAGCAACAGCTATCTTCAGTTTTGCTGCCTTTGATAGTGAAATGTAATCTATTGTAGGCTGAATCAAGTGAATTTTGGGGCTAGAACCAAGGGAAAAATGTTCTTAAACTCAATCACAGCATCAAGATCAGGTAAAGTCAGATGAAAAGTCGAGATGTATATATTGTTCTTAAATGCTTTTAACAAGATACTTAGTTACTATTTTCCTCCAGATATTCATTATGGCTTCAGTCTATTCACACCATAGATATCTCTGTCTGGAATAGTTTCTAGCATCTCATACTGGTGTGAAAACAGCAACTCAAATAATTTAGAATAGGAGAGTGAATGAGAAAAAGACAGTGGTGACTGCATTCTGACAAATATTTTGTTGATATAATCCTGGCCTGAATTGAACCTATGTCTCATGAGTTTTGCAGTGCTCTGTATCTCTGCAGATAAGGTCATTTGGGAGCCTACATGTGGATTAAAATTTATATCCCCATGTGTCCGCCTCTTAAAATGAATCATGCTTGTATTTGCTTAGTTCCCTTTACTTGCAAAGTTGGTCTACAATACAGCTGTGTGAGCCATGACATTATGGAGAAATTCTAAAAAAAAAAAAAAAGGAGATTTTTTTGAGGGTAATTTCACAGAATCACAGAATTGTAGAGGTTGGAAGGGACCTCCAGAGATCATCGAGTCCAACCCCCCTGCCAAAGCAGGTTCCTAGAGCAGGACACACAGGTAGGCATCCAGATGGGTCTTGAATGTCTCCAGAGAAGGAGACTCCACAACCCCCCTGGGCAGCCTGTTCCAGTGCTCCATCACCCTTACCATGAAGAAGTTCAATGGTCAGAAATGTGTCTCCTAACTCCTGCTGGCCTTGTGCACAGACCTTTTACCTAGATGCTGTCTGGCATCACCTCCTTTATTTTTCATTACATTTTGAGCTGAACACTAAGGTTCAGCTGAACAACTGGAGCAAAAGTAATCACCTCAAGGAAACAGTAACAATGCCACAGACAGGGGCACAATTACACATCATTAAAAGTAGCACAGTTGTATTTGGGGTCTGCATTCACATTATAGAGTTCTCGAGCCTTTTCTGCAGGGTTCTCAAGCCTTTTCTCCCTGGTGTTGACTTCACATGTCCCCCTTGCCACTGCTTGGCATTGCTGACACTTCTACCAGAGATTTTACATGAAATTTTGACTGATCTCCTGAGACCATAAAAATTGCAGCTATGAACTAAGATTGAGGTCGATTACCCTTTTCTTTCATCAGTATCACAAACCCATTCTGTAATAAATGTTAATGGAAGCAATGCCCCAGAGTGGTAATGGACATCTGTCCCCTGGGGGACATATAGAATCATTGAATTGCCTCTCCTATCAGTGATAGAACAAGGGGAAATGGTTCCAGACTGGAACACAAAAAGTTCCATCTTAATATAAGGAGGAGTTTTTTTCACTGTGAAGACGACAGATCACTGGAACAGGCTGCCCAGAGAGGTTGTGGAGTCTCCTTCTCTGGAGACATTCAAGACAAATCTGGACATGTTTCTACGTGACCTATTCTAGATGATCCTGCTTGGTCAGGGGGGTTGGATTGGATGGTCTTTCCCCTTCCAACACCCAACATTCTGTGATTCTATGAACCCTGGAAAACTCTTTTGCCTGATGGTGCCATAGGTGTTGCAGTGTCAGAAGGCAGAATTATGTAACTGTCAACAGCTATGGGTAAAAAGTTATTTTTATGATGAAACGTGAAGCTGCATGCAGTGTCTTGTAGGCAGGATATACATGTATATTTGTATATTTATGAATATTTTTTCCTTGTCCTCCTCCCACAACAAGGCCTGGCAACTCTCCCACTGTCATCTGTCATTATCAAGGGGATCTATCAACTTGCTCCCACTACTTCATGGTGTTATGTAACAGAAGAATCCTCTTCTGTTGATGGGACATTCCTCACAGTGAGGCTGTGTGATCTTCTAGAGCTGGGCTTTGACTTCAGAGGAGGCACAGAGATGTCTGTTTTGGAAAAAAAAATGGAACAAGTGTGATATAAACTAAGGAAATGATGTGCAGAAATGGAGAATGTTTTGGAGACAGGAGAACCTGAGATTTCTTTTTGCAATTTTTTCAAGCTTTTTCCTCAGCTTCACAGTGAGAAAGAGTTAATGGGCAGCAGGGAAAATCTTTATAGGAAGCCTCAAAACTCCATTTAACCCCAAAGTTTCTAGTCTTTGTGTAGTGAAAGAAGTGATTCTCTGTCTGCAGAACAGATAACCGACAAGGTCACTTACACCTTCATCGTATGAGCCAGGGAAAGTTAAAAGGTTGGCACAGGATGAAGTGCATTGGAAAGAAAGAAGTTAAAGGGGTTACCTTTGACTATAAAGTTTTCTTGGGCTTCCAGACTCAATTATAGGGACTAATGGGCACCTTCATTTGTTTTCCATTAGTTGTAGAAATGGAGGGAAAAAACATTGCCTCCACCTGAACCACGAGATGAAACAGCCCTCCAAGCACTAAAATGTTGCTGATTGTGCTCTGTTTCTTGAAGTAAACAAAACAGGAAGAAAAAATAGCTAGTTTTTTGTTTTGGTTTGTTTTTTTTAATTCCCTATTAATGTGAATTAATTACACCAGAGCAGGATTATTTTTTACTATTTTCCCATTAGAGATCAATGACCTTAGTATTCACAAAGACACGTGATTAGATGAGGCAAGCACAAGCAAAAATGGTGTCTGAAAAAATTATTGCATCCACACAGGTCTGCATTATACAGGGCTAGAGATTTTTCCTGAAAAAATACTTGGTGTTTGTCTGCTGAGTAAACGACTCGACTTTCATTAAGTTCATCACTGAAACAAAACCACAAGCAAGGAATTACAACATATATTAACAACATGTATTATTACACTTCAGAGGGAACATTTACGAGCATAAGGAAATAATGTACTCTTTGTTTATTATTGTTTGCAGCACTTTCTTGGTCCATGAAGCAGATCTATCCTGATAACTCTCACTGAGTTTTAAAACTCAAGGGAACATGATACTAAATATATTGTTTTCTTCTGTGACATTTTTAGTCACAAGAGCTTTTAGTGTCTCAAGGAAGCTAACCTTGTATTTTTTTAGCTTCCCCAATTTTTTTTTCTTCATATATTATTATATGCCTCCCTTGAGACAGAGTGAATATTCTATGGCTGTATCCATAGTCCCAGTGAAACCTTTGATTCAAGAGACAGTAATATACAATGTTAAGGAAAAAGAATCTATTTTTAATGAAGAGCTTCTTAATCTAGGAAGAGGCAAATAGGAGTAATTAAAAAGTATAACATGGTGCTCTGCTTAATCACTACTGAGGCTACTGATCTTCTGGACCTGTTTTGCCTAAAACACATTCCACAATGTATATAAAATAGCCATGATATTTCTCTCATGAGAGAAGCAGCTGAGTCAGATGAAGGAAGGAGATACACTGGAAGGAAGTACACTGATTGCAACAATTAAATAATAGTCAGCATCGATAAATAAAAAGCTAGGTAGTTTCACGGATTCCAGAGTAGTTTCATTACTCCTTCATATTTCTGCATGTCTGAAAGACTATTCCTGTGGTCAAGACACTGATTGCTTCACAGCTCAGTTGCACACACTCAGCACAAAAGTGTCCCAGTCTCCACATGTAAGTCATGGATAGCATTTCTTCCCTGATTTCACAGCTGTTAGAAAAATCACACTTACAATATAACAGGATGCTTGGGTGAAGAGTTGGGGGAGCAGTACAAACACAAAATGGGAATTCATCCATGAGACTACTGTACTCTCTTGCCCTTGCGCGTGGAGGAGTGCAACCCTCGCTCTCTTTCTGTGGATTGGACCAGTCCACAGAACATCAAGGGAATCTCACCTGAGATTGGCCATATATCTAAAATGCAAAAGTGTTTTTCAGTGTTTTTCTGCTCACATCTGTGGTCCCCCAAAGCCACCGTTATGCCCAGAGCACAGAAAAGCTGAGACAATTGCAGCGGTGTGCTCCTGACAGTAGCACACTGCGTACGCCAAATTCCAGATCACCGTGACTAGTTAAATCTGCACTAGGTTTACCAGAATAGAGTGGGGTTGGACAGGGCTGGATTTTCTATGAACAGCTCATGCTAGCTCTCTTGCTGCCAGAAAAATGGTCCGGAAATCCTCTTGCAACATCACCATGATAATATATGTCTCTGTAACATTTAAAAATTTCATGGCATGTTGCCTGCTGGAAACAGCCAATCGACTGTAGCCTGTGGTAGTACCACAGCCTTTAATCTAGGGTTTTATTAACAACAAAGCCTTTAGATATTCAAACTTGTTTCAAATTAGTGTGTAGATGTGAATGATGAACGCTGGACAAATTGTCAGATCTGTTTAGAAGAGCTTTGATTTCTGCTTCCAGTCAGGCCCACTCTTTATCTGGGATATTAAGCACTGGGATGCAATTTAGAAATTGGCAAACAGCAATTTCAAGAAACTTCTACTTCTTTAGAGTACCTTCTGCTTCCGATAAAACACAGGAGGAGACTCAAAATTCTTATCCTAGACTGAAGCTTTTCTGCATTTCCGTGAAAAGTCCTTCTCTCCATGCATTTTCATATTCTTCTACACAAGAGCCACAACTTAGTACTTTCATACATTTTAAAGAATTATGAGAAACACTCCCTTCCTCATGTTTTGATTTTTCTTTTCCTTTTCCAATTGTTTTTCTTAGCAGATTTGATTTGGGAAGTATACTGACATCAGATTAAGGTTGTGACTGTTGGTTTCCATTAGAGACAAACCAATTAGTAACATGTAACATAGATGTAGCAGTGCCAAATAATTGAGTTACTATTGTATAAAAAACTTCTGCATTCAGATAAGGTCTTACACAATTATTATCAAAGAACAGTGGTGTTTTGGAACCCCCAGTGTTAGAGGAATCCTTAGAGAAAAGACACAAGGACTACCTACGAAAACACTGAAGGAACTATCAGCCATCCAGGATTTTTTTGACTGTGTCCAAGCTGCAGAGAGATGTCCACTCTTCACAGTACAAGGATCTGAACTGTGAATCACAAATCCCCATACCAAAACCATGGCCATTATCTCTTCCATTTTAACAAGACTTTAGATCTCATAACATTTTTGAAATTACAGTAAGGGTCCTCAAGGGTTAATACTGGGTCTGGTACTGTATTAATGATATTGATAGTGGGATTGAGTGCACTCTCAGCAGCTTTGCTGATGACACCAAGCTGAGTGGTGAGGTTAATGTGCAGAGAGACAGGATGTCATCCAGAGGGATCTGGACAAGATGAAGAAGTGGGCCCAGGTTAACCTCATGTGTTTCAACAAAGTCAAGTGCAGGGTCGTGCAACTGAGTAGGAACAAGCCCCATTATCCATACAGGTCAGGAGATGATGTGCTGGAAAGCAGCCCTGAGGAAAAGGACTTGGAGGTAATTGTTGATGCAAAGCTGGTTGTGAGCCATCAATGATGCATCTGCAGCCCAGAAGGCCAACCACATCCTGGGCTGCATCAAAAGAATTGTGGCCAACAGATCAAGAGAGATGATTCTGCCCCTCTACTCTGTTCTAGTGAAACCTCCCTTGTAACACTGTGTCCAGCTCTGAAACCTTCAACACAAGAAGTACATGGACCTGCTGGAATGTGTTCAGAGAAGAGCCACAAAAATGATCCAAGGGTTGGAGCACCTCTCCCATGAAGACAGGCTGAGAGAGTTGGTCTTGTTCAGCTTGGACAAGAGAAGGCTCCAGGGGAACCTTATAGTGGCCTTCCAGTACCCGAAAGGTGCCTATAAGAAAGCTGGGGAAGAACTGTTCATGAGGACATGTAGCAATAGGGTGAGGGGTAATGGTTTTTAACTAGACGAGGGGAGATTTGGGTTGGATATTAGGAAAAAGCTCTTCAATATGATGGTGGTAGATCAGGTTGCCCAGAGAGATGGTGGAGGCCCCATCCCAGGAGATACTCAAGGTCAGGCTTGATGGGCTCTCAGCAACCTGATCTAATGAAGATGTCCCTGCTCGCTGCAGGAGGGTTGGACTATATGACCTTTAAAAGTCCCTTCCAGCCTAACATATTCTATGATTCTGTGAGTCTATGATAGTTTATGTATGTAGCCCATACAGAGATAAGATTAATTACACTTATGTTTACATGTTTTCCAGCACCTGGAAAAACTGTGGTGTGTTTCCTAGGTTCAGATGCAGTATTCAGTGGTTTGTGTCTTGCATGTCTCATGACAATGTAGACTATGGTCTGTTTTCACTAGCCAGTGAACTACAAGTCCTTACAGAAGGAGTTCAGTGGAATGAGGATGTTTTAGGGCACAGGACTGTGTCTGATCAGAAAGACCTCCTGGTTCATTGAAAAAATGGAGCTATTGTCTTTTTTATCAGGGTTTTAACAATGACAAAGTGAATGCAGAGACAGAATTAAAAGAAAACAAACAGTTCAGGCTGTGTGCTGGGCCTGAGTACCCTGGAAACAAAGAACTAAAAAAACCCTCTAACTTTATAATGACTTAAAATATTACATCTGTTAATGTACCCAGAGATATACATACTAAAAATGTGGGAATACATTGTTTATATAATCTTGGATAAGTATAAAACAAAGATCTAACTACAGTCTCGTAATAGTATTTTCTTTTCCTTAAAAATGAAAGACATACACATTCAGGAATCACTGCAACTTTAATAAGTTTTTTTTTAGGTTTTAAGGGTTTTTATTTTTCTTTAGCACCATCATATTCTCTTCTCTTTTTCCAATACGTATTAGGGTGTCTGTTGAGAGGTTCCATATTTATGGTTTGGATCATGCAACAAACCATATTTTCCCTCTCATTCATGACCTTTCCCAACCATCTGGCTAGTAATAGGTTTACAAGTAAATTCATATTTTCTGCGGCTGCCTCCAGCCAAATCAATGTAGGAATAATGGCAACCATTTGTGATAAACCATATAATGTTAAACTCACACAATACAACTGATCAAAGACATAATATGAAAAACCGTTTCCTAACATTTTATGGCATATTTGTTTCAGTTTTTAGACAATCTACAGTTTCCCAGGTCCACTTTCTTAATTTATTTAGAAAATTTTGTATTACTTCCTCATACATCAGACAAAATGATTTATTATCTAGGTTATTAAAGATATGCAAGACATGTATAGAATATACAATGGCAGTGTATTTTTTCTGCATTATTTTTAGAACAGTCCTGTGGACAGACGGCATCATTCCTTTCACTTCAATAGGACTGAATTGTTCCAGGTTGTGGCCACACCAAAAATTGTGGAGGAAGTGCTTTTGTCTCTGTGTTCCATTCTTGGTATCCTTAACTAAGAGATATTAAACTCTGCTGAGTCTGCTGAGTGCCTCATAAAGCAGTGCAGAAGGATTAAAGCCTTATGCCAAACTGGGCTTTGCTTTGGCAATCGCAGGTTCTAATGGCATTGCTAATTTCACAATCACTCCACACAGAGAGCTTTCATGTCCAGGATTGTCACTGTTTGTGATTCAGGCAGAACTTGGAGGGGCATGGAGGCCCACCTGCCCACTTCACTAGGATGTGGAGATCCCATTGGCCAGCCATGACTTGCAGAAGTCTTTTGGATACTGACATTTATGTAGCTACATGTTCACAGCAATCACATTTGGTTAGTATCAGCCAGCAGGATATTAGGTGATATTTATGTACCCCATCCATTAGTTCTCACCAGTGTTGAATGAATATATTAATAGAACTTCTTTACTTACAAGAAAGGGAAAAACACTCTTCTAGGCTTGAAAGAAAAAGTATCTCTAAGAAAGTAATAAATATCTAATGGTTGGAAAGGGAAGCATTTTCCCCTTTACCTCATGAAAGAAAGGCCATAAATCCTGTTCCCTCCTCAGTAGTTCACAGATTCACAGTTCCTAATGAGAAGTTTAGGTGTCTTGCTTTGGAACAAACTTCTTGAAACGTGTTTTTGATAAAACAGCTCTATTCAAGTATTGAGTAGTTATGAACTCTTCTAGTCACAAGTGTTCATATGGCATTGCAACAGGAGCACTCAGCATCCATGTAGTTGACAACCCCTTGGCTGTTTGTGTTCAGAGATCTAACCACTGCTTCGGAAATGGGAAACTATTCTGTTCTACTACCTTGATTTTATGCAAACTTCTGTGTTTTTCCATTTGCCATTGGAAAAAGAAGAGCCACTTTTATTACTGACTTAAGGAAGGACTGCATCCACCGTATAGTGTTTGTAGAAATGAGCANGGGGGGATGGGGGCGGGGTGCTATTAAGAAAGTGGTGGTTGTTCTTCACAGCAGCATCCATAACTAGTTGGAGACACTCCTGTGCCATCCAAACTCTTGGACCAGGGCATTTCTCATTGAATACTTTGAAGGAAAATCTTGCGTATGTCAAAAGAGGGCTAGAAAATTTTGACACTGGTAAACTTGTGACACCACAAGGCTACACACAGACTAAGCCAGCTCCAAGAGGAAGGTAATCCAGAGCTTTCTCAGCAAGCTAATTTAAAGATAGCAATGCCCTCTTTACACAGCTCTGCAGCCACTTCCCTTATTACTATGTAAACTTAAGGCTAGTAACTGGGTTTTTTGTTTTAAGTGTTCCCTGTCACCTTGAGTTAAAATAACATGCTCCCCACTGTCAGAAGCTCATCAAAGACTGTAAACAGTTTCTTTTGGTTTCCATGACATGAGCACTGCATTTTGTGTCACGTCCCAAACGAAATGGCTCCAAATAGTATTTGGAGCAAAGAAAGCAGCACAGCGATATAGGCCACACTGTTTTTCTGCTTGTATTCCAGGTGTTCCTGGAAGTTCATGAGCTACTACTGTCAGGCCTTTGAAACGAAACTATTGGTATAAACCTGCTTGTTACTCGACAGAAATTCACTACACTTGAGTAATTGTCTTTTCTGGAAAAAAAGTTAGGAAAGTCTGAAAATCCTAGATGCAGGATAATGATCTGGTGACTTCCCTTCATGTGATGATTGCAATTGACATCTGTGAGGCTGCAGTCTTAGGTAGGGTCTGGGTTATTACTTTAAACTGAATATTTAAGAGTTGAAAGACACTTTCCATGCATCTATCTGTTCTGAAAGACAAATGAGACCACCTAGTGCTTCTATGGAGATGTTCTCCACTCCACATGACACCTGCAGCTCAGCCAAGCACCTCCATATACACAAGGAGGTCGGTATCTCCTCCTTACCCCCTACAAAGCCTGTCTCTGTGCCATTCTGCTCATCCGCACCTGCGTACTGCGTTCACTGCTGGACAGCAAGTGATTTCTGGCAGATGAAAAATGGTTTATTAAGACATTTAAAAACAATTATGATTTTAATGGGTATTGACTTTTTAAGAACAACTAAGCGTTAAGTATTTGAAGGTTGTCTAAAAGACAAAAAACTGGAGCATGACAGTGGTCTACAGATATTTGAAGAATGAAAGCAAAGCAAAGTTATTACCAGGTAATACAGAAATTGTGGATCAGAAAATGTGAAGTAAGCTGTAGAGCTCAGTGCCAGGAAAATCCTCATCTGAACAGAGCAGATTCCTGAGGGAAAATGGTAAAAACACCATTTGTGGTAGGGAAATGTTGAAAACAGAGTAGAGCTACTTCCTATTTCTGTACACCGGGGAAAAATTTTTCACTGACAAGGACATAGCCAGCGTGACCCGATAGACCTTTTCTACCACTAGCCTCCAGGACTGTATTGAAGATCTATGTCTTGAACTACTGAAAAACATGACTTGGGACAATGGTGTTATGCTGATTTCTATCACTTGAAAATCTGGCCATACCTCAATTTTTTAAAGAATAAAACTGGGAAACTCACTTCCTGCATCAGTAAACCTGTGTGTGATAAGTGTTGAGTGCAAGGAAGTATCAGATAT
Organism: Heliornis fulica; assembly: GCA_013399135.1. Taxonomy (NCBI): domain Eukaryota; kingdom Metazoa; phylum Chordata; class Aves; order Gruiformes; family Heliornithidae; genus Heliornis; species Heliornis fulica. The sequence goes on along the minus strand of VXBZ01001732.1, from coordinate 30,289 downwards.
ACTGAACGTGTTCTGCAAAAACATTTTGCTGTTTGGAGGTACCACAACAGTGCCAAAAAAATCAAGCCTAATCAGACTTGTTGGTGTTTTAAGATTTATAGTTCATTCTTAGCCAAAAACTGTGGTAATTAGTACCACACCAGGGCCTGGACAGAATCCAGTTCTTTAAGACAAAACTAGTAAAATGCCACATGGAGTGGTTTTGCTGAGGTCAGATCTGGGACACTTTGTTCTACTTGGAAAAAGCAAGTCTCTGTCATGCCTTCTTCCCGTTATGGAGGACATTTCTTTGTCACCAAGAAGGAAATTAAGAGTGAAATAACCAATGGTAAAGAAGCTGGTGTCAAAGCAGTAGGCACAAGAGACTCACCAGTCAGACCTCCCTGGTACAAGAACCATCAAGGCTGATGGAAGCGCAATCTATAAGTGCAGGAAAATTAATCAGAAAGCAGGCAAGAGAATGTCTGACATGATTCATACTACTTTGTAATGAAATAAATTTTTGCTCAGCCTTCAAGAAGTTGACTTGTCTATAAACCAGGTTGCCCTGGACTTGATAAAACCCTCAAATGACACTGCTGCAAAAGGTGAAGAACACATGATTTTCCATGAAAGACACTGGAAGTTACAAATAAGAAGATAAAAAGAATTAAAGGGAAGCTTAATATAGCTATACAACAAGATCCAGTAAGCCAAATGTTAGTTGAAAGGATGCATTCTGGGTTTGTGCCAAAATCCATCTCCGCCCTTCTTCCTCTAAAAATATCCCTCACAGGTGGCTTGGATGTATTTTTGAGCCCGTGGTGGGGCTGTAGATTCCACAAATGGTTTACTGACTGCGTCAGTCTTTGTGTAACTAACACATCCTCAGGTCAGGTAGAAAGTGAGACACATCATTATGATGCCTGAAGCCAGTGTGAAACATGAGACAATTCAGTTATTTGTATCTGAAGCCCAGTACTTTGTGTTGGGATGTAATATCAGACTGAAGCACAAAAATAGTAGTGGCAATGTCACTGCAAGTTCTGAGACTCCTATAGTTCCTGCACATGATTGGAGCACCTATCCTATGAAGACAAGCTGAGAGAGATGGCCTTGTTCATCCTGGAGAATAGAAGACTCCAGGGAGACCTTACTTCTAGTACCTGAAGGGGCTACAAGAAAAGATGGAGAAGAATTGTTTGTCATGGAGCATAGTGACAAGGAGTAATGGCTTTAAATGAAAAGGAGGTAGATTTAGATTAAATAGAAGGAAGAAATTCTTCCCTGTGAGTGTGGTGAGTCACTGGCACAGGCTGCCCAGAGAAGCTGTGGCTGCCCCTTCCTGGTAGTGTTCAAGGCCAGGTTGGATGGGGCTTTGGGCAACCTGGTCTAGAGGAGGATGTCCCTGCCCATGGCAGGGGGTTGGAACTAGATGATCTTTAAAGTCCCTTCCAACACAAATCATTCTGTTTTTCTGTGACTCTCATAAAATGTGTAATGGGAAGCTTTGCTGTCATTTGGTGATGTGAAATACCTGATTAACACTCATACCTGGCTGATCTAGGAGACAAAATATGGGTCAAGCAATCAGGGCACAAGTTCACTGAGGACCTTGGCATAAGGCAGCACATCACCTTTTTCAGTTAACATGCTAATGTAGGAGGAAAACAGAAACTCTAGCACCTTACCTTCAAGGCTATTTTTCCCATCATATTTAGCTCTGACTGGCATTTTTTGTGCATGAGATGATGTGCATAAAAAGAATTAATATTGTTCAGAATAAAATATATATATATATATA
>VXBZ01001732.1:0-22868 GCA_013399135.1 Heliornis fulica | reverse complement strand
TGGAGAGCTGGGCAGGGAGAAATTTAATGAAATTTAATAAGGACAAGTGTAGGGTATTGCATCTGGGGAGGAACAACCCCAGGTACCATTATAGGTTGGGGACTGGCCTGTTGGAAAACAGTGCAGGTGAGAGGGACCTGGGGTTCCTGGTGAAAAGCAGGTTAACCATGAACCAGCAATATGTTCCCTCATGGTCAGGAAGGCCAATGGTATCCTGGGGTGTATTAGAAAGGGTGTAGCTAGTAGGTCAAGAGAGGTCCTTCTCCCCCTCTATTCTGGTCTGGTGAGACCGCCCCTGGAGTATTGTGTCCAGTTCTCGGCCCCTCAGTTCAAGAAGGACATAGAACTCCTTGAAAGAGGAGCACAGGGCCACCAAGGTGATTAAGGGAGTGGAACATCTTCTTTATGAGGGCAGGCTGAGGGATCTGAGTCTCTAGCTTGGAGAAGAGGAGACTGAGGGGTGACCTCATTAATGTTTAATAAATATGTTAAGGGTGAGTGTCAGGAGGATGGATCCAGGCTCTTCTCAGTGTTAGTGATAGAACAAGGGGAAATGGTTCCAAGATGGAACATAAAAGGTTCCATCTTAATATAAGGAGGAGTTTTTTTTCACTGTGAGGGTGACAGATTACTGGAACAGGCTGCCCAGAGAGGTTGTGGAATTTCCTTCTCTGGAGACATTCAAGACCAATCTGGACACATTTCTGTGTGATCTATTCTAGATGATCCTGCTCCGGTAGGGGGGTTGGACTAGATGATCTTTTGAGGTCCTTTCCAACTCCTAACTGTGATTCTGTGATTCTGTGATATGCCCATCTTCTCAGTAGCAGATAGTCTGAGATGTCATAGATCAGTGCCTAGATTTTGATAAACAGCCTTGTAATTCATACTGTGCATGTCTGGCTTTCTCATCAATCACAGGTAACCTCTTTTGGCCAGGACAGGATGAGTCTGGCAGAAGTTTCGTTTACAATACAGGATGCTTGGTTGTAACTGTGGCTTCAGACCTAGAAAATATCTACAGAAGGATGTAAAACCTCCATAAGTAATGAAGCTGTAAATGAGTTGTAAATGACAGGTATAATGGCCAATAAAGTGAAAAATACTAGAGGTTTTCAGTTTGTGTAAATTTATGAGTCTCCTTGTTTACTGAAGTTTAAACACTCAACTTCAGTTAACACTCAGCTTAGTTTAGCATCTAAAAGAGACTCATCAAATATTTAAAAGCAATTATCATCCTCCTCCTTTGCAGAAATTAGTGCCGTTTCAAAGGATGCTTGTGCCATTTCTCATGAGACTTCTAGTGCTTTCACTTCATCAAAAAAGTACTGCAGTTGCAGTCCTACCCAACTCTGGTAGGATCATCTCCCTTTACTACTTTAGCCCATCTTTCTTACTCATCTATTTACAGTGAAAACTGATAAACTAATTTCAAGTTAAGAAGCTCAAAAAAACTCAAGATTGATGGTTACATCTGAGGAGCTTGCATAGCTGCTGGAGACTGAATAGGATTACACTTGTTTACATAATGGAAAGTTATTATCGTATGATTTTTTCACAGACACCATTTTATTGTTTAGCTGCAGATTTAATTAATAATTATAACCAGTTTTATATGCTTGCACCACCACTTTTCTGGGCACTTCATTTAACCCAGTTGACATAAGAAATGGATTCAATAAGTGGGGTATTCTGAAAACAATGGAAAATGATACATGACATAAATTCTAGCTCTACTGTTTGAAACACTAGGCATCCTGTTAAACCACTTTTTTTTTTTTAATTACATCAGTTTTCTGAAAAGAAAATTGCACTTTTTTCCAGACAAATACCAATAGTGCTTGATATATTATAATTTGCACAAAGTTATTTGCAAGATCAAAATTTAGAACAGATGAAAGGGACAACTTCCTTTTGACTGGTACTTTCAATGTAACGCATCTTGGATTTGACCTCATTCTGTCATTCCAAAGAACATAAATATTACTGAAGAAAATGGACCAGTGATATTCTTCAAAATTGTATAAATATATTCCATATTACCTTATGTATATGCTACTCTTGATCTTCCTCTACTGCAGCACTGATGTTATTGTAACCATATGGTTGGCCATGTGCCTTCATTTACCCTGGTTCAGTGGTCCAACAAACAAGGGAGTAAAAGATTGGAATCACATTTAGTGCATATAACTGATGAAATAAGGATATGTAACAGAAAAAGTACTATGCCAAAGGAGAAAAACCTTCTCCAATGAACACGAGAACATGCCAAAACCTAAGGAATTTCACTTTCAAAGACAACTCTAATTTGTGAGCAAAATCCAGTGGCTGTAAGGACAATATGTACTTAATGCTTTCCCCTTAGCCCCTATGCTCAAAGGTTTTGGCTTTGCTTTGCAAGACTTGCTTGATGAAGGAACCACTTAAGGTGATGAAATACACAATATACCAGTGCCCATCCAAGCGATATATAACAAGGCCTGCCTGCATTATATTATACCCTGGTTTATAGATTGATCCTGGCAGTTGTTTTCTAGCAAATATCAACTCTTTGTGGCTCATGTTGAATCATTTACCTTGAAACATGGGTTTCATTGTCACTCAACTAAACAATAATGCTTTGATTACTTAACTGGATTCATGCAGTCTAAGTTACCCAGGATATCTAGAGGGTGAATTTTAGAGTATTATCTCTGTGAAACAATACTGCCAATCCAAAAATGCATGTCTGTATTCCTTTAAGACTTTGGGGTGAAATAGGCTGTTTACCACATCTAAACATTATGTTGCAACCGTATCCACTTCCCTTCATCATCTCCCTCCAGTTAGCCCTCAAGCCAACCAAATGTCCTCATCTGAAGCTAACAGGAGATTCTAATAAAAACTGTGAATCTGCGTATGCTATGCAAGTGCAACTCTGAGCCAAAGGACGTTTGCTGCAACAAACTTTATTGCCTAGGTTTAAGAGTTTGAACCTCTATTAAGTGATTATCAATACATCAGTTTTGCACTAGGACCATGTACCTCAGAAGACTATCCCATGCAGAACGGAGACTCTGTAACTACTGACTTATGAGACATACATAAAGAGGGAAAATGCTGCTGTTGCAGAACAAATGTTTGAGGAAATGTTTTGTTGTGGTTTGTTTTGTTTTTTTGTCAATACTGAAATAGGGTGATATATACATAGAGGACTGGATATATACAATCGATGATGTGACTGCTGTACAAGAAACAAATGGATGCGAGTCACTCGCAAATAAAACAGCTAGCACAGGAAAACAGGCTTGGATAATTCTGAAAAGGTCTGTGGTCAGCTTGGGGTCCAGATCTTCTGCATGAGAATCCATAAGAAGTAAAGAAACATCACCATGCCAAAATATGTCTAGTGTTTAAACATTTGGACATCAGTACCTTACTCTCTTCTAACATCATTGTTGTCAGTGAAAAGGTATCCATTGCATTTGTCTGACACTCAACTGCTCTCTGCAGCTTGCTGAGGACATGAAGTGTGGAGGGAGGTGCTGAGCTCTTTTCCCTGGGATCCATGATAGGTTGTGGTGGCAGTGGCTCAAAGCTGCACCAGGAAATGTTCAGACTGGACATCAGGACAGACTTCTTTACTGAGAGGGTGGTAAAACACTGGAACTCATGACCAATGACCCAGGCCTGTCAGCGTTTAAGAGGCATTTGGATATGCTTTAATTTAGTCAGCCCTGAGCTGGTCAAGCAGTTGGACTAAATGATCATTCTTCCTTCCAAATGAAATAGTCTATTCTATGTTATTTACCTATCTCTTCATAGGTCTGAGTCATTCCAAGACCACTCTGGCCTTAGAAAATAAACACAACTCTGTGATACACATTAGTACTGTCAAGGTTTCATCACAGTAAGCATTTGGTAGGATGAGGAAGAAGGGTGGAAATTCTCTGCAGTGCTTCTCACTGTTTCTGAACAGCATCTGGAGGTCTAGAGGTGAATTGCACAAGAATGTGCCAGAATAACAAGGAATTGCTGAATGGGGTATACAAGCTAGAAATTGGCACTGAAGCAAGCTCAAAGAATGTAAGAGATTTAATGACTACTGTGGGCCTTGGCTTCCTTACTGAACTTGTTTACAGTTAATTGACTGAAATTGACTGTGTTATCTTCTGAAGGTTGCATGTCCAAGGGACCCATGTGTCTTCTATGCTTTCCACTTGGAGTAAGGTTATCAAAAGACAAGGCTGCTGTAATTTTTAGGTAGCTGATCGCTGTTGGTGAATCTGAGTTGACCAACATTTCCCTGCCATTATTTCTATACATCTCCTATTGCTACTTACCAATTTTTGTATACCTCTTAGTCTCCAAGAGATTTAAATCATCTAATACTTCTGTGCAATGCTTATTCCATATGTATATTTCATTATCTGGATTTACTTTGCAAATAGACACCACTTTGGAGAACAATGTTTTTAAGATACTGAGAAGTGAGAGCTGAAGCTGTATTAAGGGTGGAACGTCTGGGTATGACAATTTGGGGGTGCTAAGCAGGTCGTGGCTAGGACCATAGAAGAGATGTTCTCAAGTGTTGGACTGTGCAGATAAGGAATATGGAGGGACTGCTGGTGTTTGGCTAGTTCAGTTTCATTTTCTCAACCTGGTCCAAACGTGCTACAATCCCATACATCACAGCGTAAATACTGAGAAGCAGCAAAACACAAACTCATTAAACTGAGGCACCACAAAGAAAGGAAAACAAACAAAGAAGGAAGCCACCCAGGACTGTTGTTCTCTGTTTGCAGTGAAAAGTACCAAGCTGAGTTTCTGAGAGTTCCTGTTGAAAATGTAAGTTATTCAAGCTTGTGCTCCCAGCGGGCAACATGAAAGCAAAGTTATACTATCAGAATGCATGAGGATAAGCAATACTTCCCTGTAGGTGGACACTGTATCACAAGGCTGAATAGAAGCACAGCCTGACTGGGAAAAAGCAAAAACTAGATGACTTGGAAGGACCTGGATAATCAACAACTGAGGATGCTACAAAGACTTGCCCCACCCTTTACCACAACATCAGTTTTTACCCAATCCTCCAATTGTGCTGTGTGCTGTTTCATTTCATTTTTTGCACCAGATGCCTTCAGAAGGGAGTGAAAAAAATCATCAAATAAAAAATATAAATCCCCTTAGAAGCAGGGTCCTAAATCCCTTCTTCCAGGTTCATCCTCACCTAAGCAGTGTGCTGGAAATATTCTTTTCCTCTTCCCAGACCTAAATCTTATATTCCCGGCTGCATATGTCCCACCTGCAGTAGGAGGGTGAGGTGTGTTGACCCTGGCTGTAGGCTCCTCTATCAATGGGTAGAGATAAGGGTAGAGATCCCTCACTAATTACTGTCGCAGGTAAAACCAACTGGCATTGGTTTTGTGAGACACAGGGCAAGTTTGAGCAACTTCTCACAGAAGTCACTCCTGTAGCTCCCTGCTAGCAAAATCTTGTTGCCACACAAACCTAAAACAGAGAGCAATTACCTCCTAATTTTATATACAGTCTGAAAAAGGAGTCCTCTGTGTTTGATACCTCTTACCCTGAGAGATCAAGAACCTCATTTAACTTTCTGTATGTAACTCCAGGGCAGACTGCCTCCTCCAGTTTGGTTGGGTCAGAAGTTGTTTCAGCCACATCCGTTGTGAGCTCTCATAATGCGAACTTTAAGCACTGCCATTTTTCGTTAAAAAAAGTAAAGTAAATTTGTTTACCACTCATGCAGGATTGGTACTTGAAATTTTGTTTCCTAATGCTTCCACTGAGTCATTGGGGACAGCCCCAAACACTTCCTTTGCTTCCCTTGGAAAACCACTGCATAATAAAACAGGTCTCATTTACAGGCAGTTATTAATTTTACATTAATATTCAATGTTGAGTTACTTTAATTACACATTTGGATGATGTTTCCAATGACATTTATAGCATCTCATATAGTTTCTCATTTTTATTCCTATCATTATTATTTCTGTTTCAGAGGTGGATGAAGTAGTTCAAGTGTCCATTTGCCAAATTTGTTTCCTACAAAGACTTCACTAGAAACTGAGGTGAAAATTAATCTTCTCTGTCCATACAGCTGGGTGGATCCTGCCTTCAAATTCCTGCCTCCTAGATGTATTTCACATCCATGTTAGAACAACCTCGCTCACGCAACCGTGCAGTGAGTGTTTCCTCTGCTGCGTGACCACAGAGGAATGGAAGGAATGAGTCCTCTTTCACACTTGATTTGGTAATCTGCTACTGAGAGGCAGAGTTCGTCACTGGAAAAAATGCCTTGTAGTAATAAATCACTCACATTCCTGAGAAACTAGTGGGAAAGCAGGCCATCAAACAAGACAGTATATATCGCATAGTCTCCTGTGAGTACTTAGCTTTTCATTTTGCAATATTGCATAAGCATGACAAAAAGTAGCCACTGTGTAATAAATAGAAAGTCAGGTTTTGAAACCCATTCAAGATACTTTCTAATCATTGGATTTCATCCTATAGTTTTTCTGTATCATTACTAGGAAAACATGTTGAATCTTATGTGAAAAAGATTAATGTTCTGTTCTTATTGTCTGCCAAAATCTTCATACATGTCCAGATTGTACAAGTAGGTGATTATTGAATTCTCTATTAAATATTTTTTTGTTCTTTGAGGAGAAGAATCCAACAGAATACATTATTCATAAATCTTCCAACAAAAACCTGAAACTAGAGTCTGAGACATCCTGAACCACAGAAAGATTGACTATCATGTCTGGGGAAGCCAGACGGACATTGTCTCCCATGCACGTGAATAATTAATATAGAGTTTTTCAGACAGGAAAGTTAGTGGGATGTGGAATCATCCCTCACTACAAGCCAGCAACTATCTTTGAACCTATATCCTCCTAAGCAGAATACCAATATGTCCAGGGTCAGAAGCAACATTACTATTTTCCATTCTGACACCAAGAAGGTTGTTCAGATTTAAAGTTTGAAGTCATGATGCATGAAGCTACTTAGTACCTTGGAGGGCTACAAGGTCTAAAACAATAATGCACAGAAGTAAAAAACCAAACCCACAAAACTACTGTCGATCTTAAATGCTTAAGTTATATTATCTTCCCTGGTTGCTGAATCAGGACCTGCTTCTTCACCATTTTTTGTGATGAACTCACCAACTGGCAGTGAGATAAATGGGGTAGTCAAAAACCTTTGAGAATATCTGTACTCAGCTGATAATTACTTTGACAGCTAACATCTGGCCTGACACATAAGAGTGAAGGTTAGTAAGCTGGATCGTACCAAAAGAGGTTATGAGTACAAATTATGCTTTGTGAGTATTGGGAAAAGACTGAGTTCACGTTTTATTCAATTTAGGAGGTAATTGTGTGTAGAGTGTACATTATAGCATTTCAGCCAGGTAGGTTGCTGCCTTCTTTTTCCCAGAGGAATATGAGGATATCAGTAATTCTGAAAACTGGCAGAAACAGGGGAAACAGCAGTAAACACGTACCCCTAATCTGCTTTTAATGTAGACTGGAAGATATTTACAAGGTGTTGGCCAACAAAGAAAAGCTTCCCTCAACAGATTTCATGCACAAAAAGCAAAGCAAGCTGATAAAATCGTAATATTTGAACAATTATATCTAATTCTGTCTCTCAATTGCCATTGTAGATGAGGATAGGAGTTGGCAGGGAAGGGCTATTTCAGTACACAAAAAGTAAATAATTGATACATTTTATTGGGAAAGTCTTTCTCTGTGCTTTCTTTTTCTTTTTTCTTAATAAGAAAATGTATAAATAGATTAAATACCCCTCTGAGGAAAACAGTGATGAACGAATTAATCTTGCTGTATGTGTAGACTTTGGATAATTAAGGTTTCTTTATTTAGAAGAATATTGACAGTGGTTGGGGTTCTTATGAAATTTGGCTCTGTAACTGGTTGCAGATTATTTATGTTAATTCTTTATTCCTATGGGACAGATTGAAGGCAGAGGTTTCAACAGTCCTTGCTGGTTAATATATCTTGTACTTCATTCCAATTCCTTCAGCAGATTTATTGTGTCAGAGAGATAGATGCAGCACAAGTCCCGTATAAAGACCTTTCTGCCAGTCAAACAGCATGGTTTATATTTCCAGGCACCAATACAAAAGAAATTAGCTATGCCTCAGCAATCAGAGCTGAATAGTGGTCATTCAGTAGGGCTGTTGGAAAGATCAAGGCCTGTGTTTCCTCTTGACTGTGCTTCTTAGTAAACAATTGAACTAACAATCTCAGTTGCTATCCATTTAACATGACTAAAATAATTCACTGTTTATTACATTTACTTTATCAATTTTTAATTACTTTATTGTCTGTGATTTTATATTAAAATATCTATCTTTTTTTTTCATGCAGAAATGCTGGACTCAACTATCACTTGGAAATGAGTTGACAAGTCCACTGTAATGAAGAAAAATAAAACCCATTGGCTGAACATAACTGATGACTGTTATTCCAGAAATAAACAAGAAAGGAAAACCTATTGATATGAAGAAGAGGAAGTATACAATATTTATGGATGGGGCGTTGGGCAACCTGGTCTAGTGGAGGGTGTCCCTGTCCATGGCAGGGGGTTGAAACTGGATGATCTTAGATGTCCCTTCCAATCAAAACCATTTTGTGATTCTGTGATCCTATGATAGGAGAGAACACCACACAGCAGATATTCTGTTGTGTGGTATCAGGGACTGCAATGTCCCTCAGGAAAGAAGGCAGTGGGATGTGAGATACTAGAACAGTCCATCCATCTTGAAAGTTACTCTCTGAATATGTCTGAGAGGTTCCTGATGAAGAACAGCAACAACCGAGCTGCATGTTCATTTCATAACTATGATGAGTTCCCGGGCTGCATGCTCCCCACTCTGTGTGATAAATGCTTCCTTCACAAGTGTATGATCAGAGTCCTGTATTCAAGAGAACATGACAGTTTTGTCTACCTGAAACATGGATAGAGAAAAGGTAAAGATGAAACAGAAGCACAGGAGATAGGTGACTTGTCCAACATCACTTAAAAGATGCAAGCAAATTGTGAGTTGCACGGCAGTGTCTTTGTCCATCAGATCATACTGTGAACAGTTGACCTTGGGTGGCTGCCAAGAACCCACCAAGCCAATCGCGCTCTCTTAAGGGAATAAAGTAAAATTAAAAACTTGTGGGTTGCAATAAACACAGCTTAAGGACGAAAAGGCCATGCACAGAAGCAAGGAAAAGAGTAAAGATATACTTCATACTTCCCATCAACAGGCGATGTTCATCCATTTTTTGTGAAGTAGGGCCCCTGTACATGCTGTGGTTGCCTTGGAAGACAAACAACTTAATAACTAATGTCCTCTGCTCCTCCTTTCTCTTAGATTTATTTATTTTTTCTGAGCATGACATTAAACAGTATGGAATAAGCCTTTGGTCAGTTTGGGTCAGCTGTCCATTCTGTGTCCACTATAAACCTTTTGCCCACACTTAGCCTACTGGACTTTGGGAGTGGGGTGGGTGTAGAGATCACCTTGATGCTGTGGGAGAACCACTCAGCAGAAGCCAAAGCATGGGTATGTTTTCAACACCTAGCTACAGCTACAAAGCACAAAATATATAAGGACGTCTGTAGGGAAAGTTAACTCCATCCCAGCCAGACCACATAGACATACTAAACAAAATGTAGACTTTGAGTCATATTTGAGCTAACAACATGTCTTAACAACGAACCAAATAAAATAGCAGATAACTGCAGTGGGCGAAAGATGGAGAATTTTATTTGGTTTACTTTAATACTGTCCAGAAAGTAATTGCAACAAGAAATCACAAGCTACAGGTTGCACATGATTTCGGACAATGATTTTCCACTTAACCTATGAATTTTTACTTTGCAATTGTACTGAGATTTTCTCTGTGGCAATTGTACTGAGACTTTCTCTGTGGCAAAGTGCATTTGTACTCATGTGTTGGACACATTTCAAAATATGAATATGAATATAGTCTATAGACTGGGCACAACAGAATGACCCCCAAATCTAAGATTATAGAAGTAGCAAGTCTAGAAATGGTACTGAGATCATGACAGAAGACAAATGCTCAAATACACAAAAGATACTCACTGCAAACATGGGTCCTGTGTAAATAAAATACTGTGGTCATTTTGCAGTTGACCACAACTGGGCCCCTTGCTGTCTTATTTGTACCATCTTACCTTGCACAGTTTAATATGACTGAGTCTAGGGTTTTTTTTCACAGTATCAGTGCTTTGCATATAAAAAGCCTATCTCTATTTCTACCCACTTGTGTTGCTCTCACTAAACACCACCATCTGGATCCCAACCCTTCCAGGGTCCATGACTCAAGCCTCAAACTAATTACTCCAGGGCAATTCATATCTAGAAACAAAGCCTTTAAGATTGACAGGCTCTCTTCTTAGGGGCTAATTTAATTTCTTAAGTGGTGATGTTCAAAATATCTCTAGCATTATCATTTTAAGCAGATCTCCTAAAACTGCTTTCAGATAGCTGACAGTATCCAGCAGTTATTCCAGGAGTTCTGTAGTTTTGTTCTCTCTGAGTAACCTGGGTAAAAAAGCTTGCCCGGTGCAGAAGGAATGTGTCTGTGTTGTCATTGCAACCTGGGAAATCCTGGATGTGGGACCTGCCTGCTGGGGCCATGATTACACATGCTTGACTTAGCCCATAGTCCTCTCTTCTTCTTCAGCCCAGGGCAGCCAGTCCATAGCCAAACACAGCCCTGCAGAGCACAGTCTTGGCCCGGGGCTTCTAGTGCTCTGGTCCCCTGAGCTGTCTCTGGTATAATGATTTAGCTCATTGTGTTTGCAAAGGCAACATATAAGCTCATTGTTCTTGTATGTTTGCATAGTCCTTTCCCAAAATCATGAACTTCCTGTAATCAATTAATTAAATTTTTGTTTCATTTAATTTCTGGTTTAGTGCTGTGATTTTAAGAGGTAGAACACAGAGTTTGGAGCCTCAGAGGAACTGAAGCTAAAAACAACAGCAAGTTACATTTCTTTCTTACCAGCCCTAAATTGCTCCAGCATGTGTGGAGCCACCTGATATGGCTTTGCCCTGATGAGGACTGCTCCAAACAGACTGGACTGGAGGGAGGAGTTTCCTTCAAACACAGCTTCAGTGGAGCCAAACCGGTAGGGTCTTGCAAAACTATTAGTAGTCACCTTACCCTGCATAAAAGATCAAATGTTTCAGCTTTTCACTGATTAGAGCAGAGTGTCTATAAAACAACCAAATGGGAAGAGACGAGAAATACATTACAGGTATTTCATTATTTAGCTGACAGTATAGTGCAGATTAGGATGGGGAAGGAAACAATGTCTTAAGATCCTTTCAAACACCATGCACCATTCTCACATGGAAAGGGGTCTCTGACCAATGGTCAAACTGAGACTAAAACTTCAGCATGTAGGCTCAGACATTCTGGTGGTGCTCAGGGCAGATTCTTGTTGGCCATATTCCAGAACTCAAAGGCAGCATGTAGACAGGAGGGGAATTGGATTTTTACAAGGGTAGATAGTGGTAGAACAAGGGGGAATGGATTTAAGCTGGGGCTGGGGATTGGATATCCAGGGGAAGTTCTTCACAGAAAGAATGGTGAGATGCTGGAACAGGCTGCCCACAGAGGTGGTGCATGCCCCATCCATGCAGGATTTCAAGGACAGGTTGGATAGGGCCCTGGGCAACCTTGTCTAGATCCAGGCCAGGAGGTTATTGGCCCTACCTGTGTCAGAGGGTTTGGAACTCACTGATCCTTGGGGTCCCTTCCAACCCAGACCATTCTGTGATAGGTTGTCTGCAAGACAGAGTCTCTGAGGAGATCAGCTATACTGTCTCCCTTGAAGAAAGGTAAAACCACAGAAATTTTTTTTTTTTTTTGGTGCACCTATGATGCCCAAAACATATAACTTCACAGACAAAAACAAATCCAGGAAGACAATCACTCATGCTGCCAGCCTGTTGTCTTTTCAGTTGTTCCAGACTGCCTGGGCAGAACCAGGCAACTAAGTCTGTGGGTATGAACTGTGTAGGAGTCTTAAAAAATAACACCCCATTGTCTCAGCTCATCATTGTGAAGTGAAGCTTATTTTTCTGGAGATGGCAAACACCTGCAGAATCCGTTGACTCCAATGAAAACTGAGATAATATATGTCATCTCAGGTTTGGCATCCAAAATAGTTCATATTGAAGTTTAAGAACCCCAAAGCAGTAGGCACTTTTCCAAACACTTGGCTTAAGGATCAGTATTTCTTGGTTTTCAAGACTAACACATTTCAGCAAGCATTTTACAAGCCTTGGTTGAAAGGAACTTTATAAACAAAAAGTATATGTTATTAAATAGACAAGGGAGAGCACCAGTTTCACTCCATTATGAGAAATTATATAAGGTTCTATAAAGATAAGGAAAATTAGGAAATATTCACACATGTTTACCAGGAAGGAACAGTAATCCAAGTACATATGTTAGTAAACTCAGAGTATGATAAAACAGAGGAAGATCCACTTTTCAGTGAGTTCATATGACACAAAGCTGAAGGAAATTTGTTAGCATTATTCAGGCAGACCACAGAAAAGAAAGAAATATACATCTTAAAAGCATTGTTAGAGCATCCTAAGGCAACAGTTCACCTCTTTGTATGGTTTTCACTGACATGCAATAGTTGCAGTATACACTAATTACCCTGGCACAAAGAAAACTGGAGAGGCATTGCTGTGAATTTATACCAGAATAAAGAAACTCTTTTCAGGCTCACTGCTTTAGAACAGATGGAAGTTATTGACTCACCTAAATTGCTCCTCTACTTGCAGTGTGTGTTACAGAGAAGACTGTACTGCTATTTTTCTAAGAAAAAAACATGTTGCAATATGCAATAGCAGTCTAACTGGATCTATCAGGTCATTTGTGATTCAGGTGTTAGCAGTTAACCATTACGCTCTTTATGAAAGTCTCCAAGAAAATGAAAATGAAAAAAGGTAATTATTTTTCATGAGGCTTTTTTTTTCTTCCCCTGAGTAAGGGCTCTTCAAGTTAAATTGAAATTTAAAGCATAAAGATTTACAGAGGGTCAGTTCAGAGTAAACCTAATTGTAATGAGTTAATATAGGATCTGGCAGATGTTGTGGGCCTTATTTGCAGCAGTGCTGTGGAAGAACACAACAGTTTCACTGAGTCATGAGCACAGACATGCATTTTCTTATAACAGACCAGAGCAATTGTATTTACAGCCTAGAAATTGTGGTGACTGGTATGTAGTTGCTACTGGTTGTGCATAATCAAGTAAAGAGCAGCGGAAAGTATCTAACCTTAATGTTTCTTCTTGCTGAAACACTTGAAAAGGAAGCAAGGTAACCAGAGATAAAAAGAGCCCCTTCCCTTACCCATCTGCAATTACAGCAATTACAGGGTTTGAGTGGAGCAGAAATTGCTTATGCAGGAGGAAAAGACTGATGTGAGGAAAGGGATAGTTAGAATGTACTAAGAATGACAAGGGCAGAAAATCAATGTTGGAGGACCAACCAAAGAAGGTTTCAGAGTGCTGGGAAAGAAAACTCAGGGAAATGAGTATCCCTCAGATCTCGTCATTGTTCTTAAACTACTCAGGACATGCATCTGTTTTATGCTGTAGACACATACTCAGGAAGCCTGTCACCTTATTGGTGAGTTTCAAAAGTGATAACTTAAGCTACAGGCAAATCTAGTTAATAGAACAGGTATAAGGGACAAGGATGGCAGGACCGCATAGTGCTGTTTTCAAGAGAGCAAAACCTACCTTGCCAGGTAAACTGAATCACACCTTCTAGGATCTTGGATGCATAAATATGTGGGCTGAGACCCAACACAAGATATTGGTGTGAGCACAGTCAACACAACCTTAACAGTAAGGATGGACAGCAGACACCACCAGGTTTCTCTGTATCTGTTTAACCATCTGGAGGTTTCTACTTCTTCACCTATGGCCTTGAGAACAATTGTGCTAAAAGCTTCTAAGAAATCTGGCAGTAGTCCTAGCAGTGCAGACTGGCTGCTGGCAACCACCACATTGAAAGTCAACCGTAAGTGCTGCTGCAGTCATCTCCATGTCATGCTTGAGTCAGAACTTTGATTATGTGTTCTACACTCTGCCTCAGTTTTACAGCACTTTCTCAAGAGGAATTGTTACTCATGGTGCCTGTCCCATGATTACTAGAAATCACTGTGCTCATTATTCAAGTTTTCAGATTCCTTGTGTTTCTCAGTTTCTCTTTGTCCTGATTCGTTTACCTTCTCCTCCTCCCTTACTCAATGTTGCCAAGCACCTTTGCTTCTTGTTGGATAAGTAAACAGAACCAGATGCCAAACAAGACTCATGGGGACCTGAGAAGCTGAGCTGCCTCCCTCTAACCCCGAACAAGTCACTTGACACTTGCATCCCCTTTCAGAAGAAAACTGAGGCTTTGTTACATTTTGGAAACTTATAGCACAGTCTGTTCAGCTGCAGCTTTACCCCAGGCCACCTCCAAACATTACATGGCTATTCCAGTGATCAAAACAAAAGCAAAATAAATTAAGAACAAGAATCATCTCTGCCCTATTGGGAATTTCTATTAAAAATTGGAAGTCTTTACTGATGCTGCCGGCATGCATTCAACAATAGAGTTGGAAGCACTTTCTGATCTAAACCCAAAGGCATAGTTGTTCTGTCAAAGTGAAATGTTAGGGCACTTTCAGTTTGTTTTCAGTTTTAAAAAAATATTGCCTATACATGTTGTGGTTAGCAATATGATAAACTTTTTCTTAAGTGTGTTATTCCATATTTGCTCAGTGAGGAGGCATTCTAGAAAACTCTCATTTAGCTGAGAGAGAAAAGCAGGCTCATTTCCTTTTCTGCTACAGAGAGACTGATGAGTGGTTATGGAAAACTCCAATAAATCTTTCTTTCTTTCTTTCTTTCTATCTTTCTTTCTTTCTTTCTTTCTATCTTTCTTTCTTTCTTTCTTTCTATCTTTCTTTCTTTCTTTCTTTCTATCTTTCTTTCTTTCTTTCTTTCTATCTTTCTTTCTTTCTTTCTTTCTTCCTTTCTTCCTTTCTTTTTTGTTCCTTATGTTCTGTTTCCTTAAGGTTCTCCTTTTACAGTACAAGTGTGTATGGGGTCCTTAAACAAATCTAAATGCTTTTATGGTTTGAAGCTGGAGGTAAAATTTTTTGGCGTCCTTCCCTCAGTGAATTTCTTTCAAACACAGTGAAAAGAGTGCATGTCGTTCCTTCCTTTGGCGAGGCTGGGTACAGGGCCTGCTGTTAATTCATAGCGGCAAAGCATTTCCCTTTTGTTCTTCCACAACTCGAAACTCAAGAGACCATTGAACACGTTGCGGAAGAGTTTAGTCCACTACATTTTATGACACAGTTAACTTACCATGGCTTGAGGAACTCCCTTTTTTTCCTCAGAAGTCTCCTGAAAGTGCTTCTCTAAAGTCTTTCCAAAAGTCAGGCGAAGCATTTAAACCTATTCCATTGGTATAACTGGTTTCTGCAGTGATGTTCTTGTCCAAAAAATTGATAGATGTCGCCTCCCTGGAGGTGTTCAAGGCAGGGTTGGATGGTTCCTTGAGCAGTCTGATCCAGTGAGAGGTGTCCCTACCCATGGCAGGGGTTTGGAACTTGATGATCTTTAAGGTTCCTTCCAGACCAAACCATTCTATGATTCTATGAAAAGGGAAGATGCCATACTCAAGCTGCTGATGCTCAGTGCTCTATCAGTGGTGCCAGTCTTTCTTTGGGAAGTTGAACGAAGCCTTCCCATGGCTAAGCTGGTACTTTCTGCATCCTCCCATTTACTTTTATCTTTCTGAGAAGAGATCAGACACTGATTTGAACCAGACCTTCAGCAAATGATTGGTTAGTGCATGCGGGGGTCATTTGCATTCCTTGGTCTCTGAAGAACAGCCCAAATTGACTTGCCTCTATAAGCTGCTTTCATGCTCATTCTCTTAGGAAATGTATTTATGATATGTAGGAGTTACATAGGATTTTAGGAAGCTGAGAAATCCTTATACCCAGCCCTGCACATTTGCATGCCCACTGAGGAGAAAATCATGCAATGCCAACCACGCAGCAGATTAAAAATAGAGAGAGCTTCAGTCCTGATGTGAATTTGGACACCTTTGTATCATCTCCTGCAGAAAACTCAGAGTATGGGACAACTGCAGACACCTCCCATCTCATGATGGTATCTCAGAAACCTGAACCATCACATCCTTCCCCAGGTACTAACACACCAAGCATCACCTGGTCTCTCACCTCCTCTTTACTTCAAGAGTACGCTTGCAAGTGGGCAGGCTGACTCTGGGTGTGCCTTCATGGCTGCTTTTGAACTACAATATTTAGTCACACAGCATGTTTTTGTTTATAGTTGCAAAGTTTACAATTGCACCATATGGAGCAGATTTTGTTTTACTTCAGTTTATCATCAGAAATCAGCTTCTCGGCAGCAAGCCCAGCTGATTTCATATTCTGTTGGTTTAAGGGAAGCAATGTAGGATTCACTGTCTGTATATTCAAGCTCTTTAATCGACATAAACAAACAGAAAAACACTGTCTAGCATGAGTGGATGTTTACCCAGCCCTGCCGAATGGCAAAGCATATCACTCTAAAAAACACACTATAAAAATAATCAGAGTTGTGATTGTTCTGAGGAATCCTGAAGCACTTACACAATATGAGATAGAGTTATCTTTATTTAACCAGCACTTAAAACATGAATACAAGATTGACTGAAAAATATCAGATAAATTGTTATGGTAACTGCGTAAATGCAAAACCCAGCAGAGTCAACATGCTTCATAAAGGGAATTTTTCATTCCTGAGGCAAAATGAACATGCCTTGGAGGGCTAAAATGGTACCCATATAGCCTGCAAAAGACCTTACTACTCAGGAAGCATTAACTAACCACAAAAGCTCATGGCCAACCTCAGTCAATATTCCAGCTTTCATCATGCACACCATGGGAAAATTTGTGTTTCATTCTCCCGGATGCCAACAGGAGACAAGAGGTTCTGCCTTTGCTCGATGATTAAATAGTACATCGAAGGGAACTTCTAGCAGCTTTAAAAAATTGCACATGCCAAATAATTTCTTCTCAATTCTATCTGACATTTTATGGTATTTCAAAAGCAAATTGGGCTTTCCTTGCAGAGTGCAGGAGAAGAATTACTTGGCCAATGAGGTGTTCCAGTACTGTTCTGGGTGGCATCCTGTGCTTGATTGATTTGACATCCTAAGCCAGGAGCTTTGACTATCCGTATGGTGTTTGGAGAAGGTAGGCTTCTAAGACTAGGACTTCAGAAAACTAAGATGCTCATCTGGGATCAGTCTGACCCACCTTGTGGTAGGCAAATTGATCCATAATGGAGGCTGATAGGAAATACCTTTGCCCATTCAGGATAAGAGTCAGAGTCCCTACTATGAAGATGAGCAACCAACACCAGGAAGTTACAAAACCCTGAGGAGAACCCTGACTTTTTTCTAAGGAACATTTCAGCAATGTTTTCTCTGTATGAAGACTGTGAAGCTGCTAGTGTCTCCTTAGTCTATATTCAGTTCCCACTAGTGATTTCTGGAAAACACCCAATGATCCAACATCCAACTTCCACATTAAGTCAGGAAAATAAATTATGTATACAAACTTCATTTCACTAAAATACATTTCCTCTCACGTACAAGGCTTTATTTATTAAAAAAATACATCTGTGGTCAAGACTTTTAGTATTATATACAGAATCATATTTCATACTAACTAAACACTGATGCAGGGCAAGTATAGAGTTATTGTACTTCAAGTACAGATATATTTTCTCATAGATTTCTGCTTGTTTTTTTTTTTTTAGTTTTTATCACAGTGATATGACATCACAGATGCTATTTGGTAGTATATCAGCTGAAATCCCCCTATTAAAGATGGAATATATCCCATATTAGGGGATATATACTAGCTATGGGCCTTTCCTAGATTGGGACAGCCAACCCTATCTTAAAGGGCACCGCCAGATGACCCTCTAAAACGCAAGCCAAAGGCTGACCATTAAGAATATGGTTGGTTTTCTCTGAAAAATTAATTTTTAAAATGTGACTATTGAGAGGAAAAAGTCAGCTTTTTATTAACCCAAATTTAATGTTTCTTTAAATTTCTTTTCTTAAAATTTCTTGTTAAAAAATGAGCTCTAGAGATAAAGCTACATTATCTGACCTACAATGGAATTAATAGTTTGATAACAATTTGGCTATCCTTTTTACATTTTAGAGCTTTAAAAAATAAATATCAGATGCAAAATAAACTATCAAAAAGGTTTGTCTGGAAGATTTCATTGATTTACCCTGCTCAGAATTTGTATTCTTTGACTCCTCTCTGACAGTTGTCTGTTGGGCTTAACAGGAACTTGCAACTTGTCTCAGCCAATCCAAATGTGCACTATTTAGCCACTAAAAAATTCAAACTTTTCATCATATCCAACCTACAGTTCTAATCGATCCAATTAGAGGCCATCAAGAAAACCTCTAGTAACTCCCTGAAAGGCTTCAGAAGTGGCCTTAGGGGCCCACAGAGTCATGGGAAGGTCTGCACCTGTACCTACCAACTCACAA
This sequence comes from Heliornis fulica, assembly GCA_013399135.1. Classification (NCBI taxonomy): domain Eukaryota; kingdom Metazoa; phylum Chordata; class Aves; order Gruiformes; family Heliornithidae; genus Heliornis; species Heliornis fulica. Next base: position 4,204 of record VXBZ01001732.1, on the reverse strand, counting down.
CGTAAGCCACATTAGCTTCTCAAAGTAATTGCATCTCTGTATTTTAGCAATTAAACCAGGGTTGTTTGGTTTGGTTATTTTTTTTTTCTTAATGTAAAGAGTACCCTGGGTGTGTTTAAACCAACAAACAGTAATTCATCATATACAATAAACAAATCAAACAAATACCCACCAAATCACTAAGTCTCAGAGGAAATTTTATATGTATATAGCTGGTGAATAGAAGGGCAATCAGGGTGTGCTTTCTAAAAACTGACATGGAATGTTTCCCAGATATAAATGGTATAAAGGGACTGTGCAACACCAAGATGATGATAAAATGCAATTTAAATTCTATACAACACGAACAGGATTTCAAAGTGCCCTTGAAAACGATACAGAGGTGAGGACCAGCCTTTGTTTTATCTACCACTGTCTTGTCTAGAAAAATGTCTGTTTCTCAGCTAGCTGTTTTTCTCTACAAAAACATAAAAAGTACTCCATATTTTTGCTATTCACACAAAGAGAAGCTTATTCTGAAGTCTACAATTTCCTTGCTAGTTGTGGTTTTCCACCCTCTTACAACTTCAGCCAATTTCTACATACTCCAAATTCATCATGAGAAAGGGAAGAAGCTGAATAATATTATTACACAAAACATTTTCAAGGCACAAACACCCCCAAAACTTGTACACTCCTTTTTTTAAGTATGCCAAAAACAAGACCATGGACACTTTTAGGCACATTTTCTCCTCACAAGCTAAACAAGCTTGTGCTACTGCTTCATTTATCATGCTAACATGGGGGCTGCTGTATACATCTTAATCTCTGCTTATCATGGAAAATATTCTGCAGTGTAATAATGTTTTCAGAAAAACATTGAGCCTAGATTTTTTATGCCTAAAAAAATTAAAGTTCAAAATTCAGATGATAAGATTTCAGTGTTGAGCTGAACTGCACCAAATAATTTAAAGAGCCACATGTTCTTTCCAGGCTGCAGGACTGCTAGCTCTGTGTATCAGTATTGTTGTGTTTGTCCAATGAAGGAGGGAATGAAAAATGAGAGAAACAATTTTCAGGCATTACCAGCTTTGGTCTCAGCATGTAACCTTTACAAAGCAGGAGAGCAGCTAGCTATTTAGCATACTTAAGCCATCATGGGTTGCACCAAAATGCTTGAACTCTTATGGAGCAGGCAGAGCTGCACCTGGTTGACAGCCATATATTGGTCTATATGAAATTGATGGCACGTGTTAAATTATGGGCTTCTATAGGGCACACGTGTTAAATGTTAGTGCTGAGAGGCTTGTTAAGAGTGTTACAGCCCTAAGGAGCCCCTTAAAATAATAGGCTTTTATATTCATTGACTTTTGCATGTACCACAGATTGCATCTTGACCAGTCCTGTCCTGAGGACATGAACATTAGAAGCAAGAAACGAAGATGAGAAAATTTTCATTTAAGCCAGCTACACTTAAATACATATATTGACATATCTTTTATTATTGCTTAGGGTAAAAAGGACTAATTATGAATTTAACAACATCTATCATAATTATAAACAGAGATGTTCTCAAAATTAAAGGATATAGCTGCATTTAGTAATAGTGAATTCCTTTTGCCTCTGAAAGTCCAGCCTTATTTTAATAGACATGCATAACTAATGAAATATACAGCTAATGAAATTGATCTGACTTGCAGTATGATGAATGGTAAGATCCATCTTTTCAATTCTATCTTTTTACATCTAGTAGAGTGAAAACTGGTGCCAATTTACAAACAGAAAAAAACCAAATCTGCTTCATAGCAGAGCTCCATAGACTTCTCTGTGTTGATAGAATTCAACTCTAAAGTTTGAAAGCATATGAAATCTTCCCCAAAAGCCTTAGGTTCAGCAAAATCCATCTTAAACACAGACAAATCCTCTACAAGTTGCCTCCTTTGAGTACTTGCATTTACTAAGAGAACTTTTTCAGCCTCCGCACAGTGAGAAGTTTAGTCCAGGGAGCTCTAAGGGTTGAATTATTAAACAGGACACAACATAGACATTAGATTTTTAAGTGACAGAATTGTCACAAATTGAGGAAAGATGCTTCACAGAGACTGTAGAAATTGAGGTTGGAGCAAGACTGAGTGATTGGAGAAAGGATTCAGGTAAAAAGAAGATGACTGATAGGGTGGACATAGCCCCTGAACTGTAGGATGAGTTTTGCTGGAGATAGAGGTAAAACATGACTTTTAATCATATTTATTATGGAATATTCTCCAGTAAGTTATATGGGATAAGAAATCATGTGTATATAAATTTTATGTCTGAAGGTTATCAATAATTCAGTGCAATAGAGGCATGACATAGAGGTCTCTCAGAGTTGAGAAGGTGTATATTCAGTGGGAATGCAGTACTGCCTTTCCCAGCTATCTTTCGAAACCAGCTGGGTGACTTCATCATAAACCATCCTCAAAGGTTCCCAACAAAGCTACAGCAGAGAACATCACAGTAATTTGAAAAAGTTCCAGTAACAGGTAGAATCATTACTTTCTGTGTTGAGTGTTATGAAATGGTTGTTTAATCAACATCCTTTATATCATGTGTAGGGAGAAAAAGATCAAATGTGGATCATAGCATAAGATGCACAGCAGAGCATCTTTTGACTCCAATATGGTCAATGGCCAAGCACGGTTTAGTTTCTCCAAGAGCCTTTTTTTTCAACATTTGCATATTCCTGCTTCACATTCAACCTAGCTGCAGCCTTGTCATAAGAACAAGGCTATAGCTCATTGCATCAGCTTTGTCCTACACTGCTGCATAGTTTTCACATAGCTTACATTAGACGAGATGGAAAAGACCTGGAAAAGGAACAGTCCCACCCTCAATTCCTACTCCAATAATTACAACTCCATGGGAAAAGTCATCATACTTATGTCAACAGGTATTTTATGGGATTTACATGCTCCTCACAAGCACGTCCATACTAAAGAGACCTGCCACATTTTGATATAAAGTGACAGATTATTCAGATATAAAAAGATTCTCGAGTAAAAAGGGGACCCAGAAATATCACCCAAAATTCTGCTCCTTGCCTAGGACATTTATCCACATAATACAGAAGTTGGCATGTTTGGGGGGGAGCGGAGGGGTTATACTGGATGATCTCTTAAGTGCCCTTCCAACCCCTATAATTCTGTGTGATTGTGCCATATGATCAACATTTTTTACATAGCTGGAAACAAGAAGGAAGCTATAACACTGAAGTGACTACCCACAAGAAGTGGGTAACATCTCTTCAAGGAATTGAAATAGAACATTTTCTTCCCCTGCAAATGAGGTGTGGATCCCTCAGCACTGCATAATAGTTGAACAAAGTTTTTCCTTATAATGAACCATTCATTTGGATTTCACAATATCTCATCACTTCAGCCACAGCTGGTGACCATGCCAGGAGCACTTCTCACATATCACTTGCAATGTTTTCTTTCCAATTACTCCAGAGGGAAGAGGGGAGAGAAGCGTGTGTGCTGGAGCTGTAGTTATTAGTGAAGATTTTACAGTGACTCCATTTTTCACCAAAGCCCTACTCAGAATTGCACTGTTGGAGTGCTAGGGAGAATTACTCAATGAACAGCACTTTTGCTCTGTTATTAGTGGTCCTCCTTGTCTTTAGAGGACACGGTGTGTTACAGCAGTGCTTCTTGGGCTACCAAACATCAGTGCTAGGGCCTTGTGTGTATGCTTAAGAATAGCCCAGCTGTGCCATACTGAAGTCCTTCTAGATTGCTCTCTTGTCCCCTACAGTGGCCAAGACAAAAGGCACATGACAAGTTTAAAATTATCATTTGTTTGGAAGACTCTCTAGCTCCCAGCAATTAGAGGCTTTCTGACACCCTTGACTAGACTCCTTTTGTTAACAGCTTCAAGGACTGCTTTTAAACTCATTTATCCCTTTGGCTCCAGTAAAATCCTAATCTATCCCTGCAGATTTTCACTGAGTAGGTAGAAAACAAAGAAAAAAAGAGTGTCAGACTTGCACATTTTTTAAAGTATCAGATGCAATATTACTCCATGATGAACAGAGTTTACCAACCTGGCTGATTAAATTTCCATTCTGGTTCTATGGCTGCTCAATGACTTCTAAGAGTCTTTGATTGGCTACACTTTCTGGGATGAACTACTCAGCAGAAGAAAAATATTTCATATCACTGGGAACAGTGGCCATGAAATGATAGAG
>VXBZ01001731.1:520688-640805 GCA_013399135.1 Heliornis fulica | reverse complement strand
ATATTAAATTAAAAATGTTTAAAAGCTTGCTAGTAGTTATGGTAAGGAAAAAAATGTTTTGTTATAATATAATTTAAAATACTTTATAAGAATTTACATTTTTCTAAAGAAGGAGCTGCCAATTCAAATTAGTTTTGAATTCAGGAAACCTCTTGTTGAGGGATTCAGACGAACCATATGGCACTCTCTTGAAAACATCAAGGCAAGGGAAGTATCATGTGGGCTTTTATCACATTTTAGTCATTTTGAGAAGAAAATATGTTTTAATATTTTTACATGTACAAAATGGTTCATATAGCGACTTAATGAGAGAGAAATTATGTGTACCTAAGATAAATCTAAATAATGAAAACCTACTCTGATGCATTCAGCATGATTTAAGGTGCCTTGTTTTCATTTTAGAGTGCTTAATATTTTGAGGGATTTTTTTTAAACTGCTTTGATGGATATTAGTTCAGTGTTGGACTCATTTCAGCATTGCAGCAGTCAATTTCAGACACTTATGTGGACTGTCTAGAGTGGAAAAATAATTTTTGGAGCAGCTGTTGTTGCACAGGAGGCAAGTTTAGGTGTGAAGCTACTTTTAGGAACTTGTTGGCATCTCAGCCTCAAAAGCAGAGGCATGATGTTTATTAAGAGGTGTCTCTGGCTAACTCCAGGGGTCTATAACGTGAGCGGTGCTGCAGAGCCCTGTTTAGGACTCTGCAGCCTTGTGGTCTGTCACCCTATTCAAAGCTGCTTTGTGCCAGCTCTCTGTGGCTACTTCCTACCCGTCCTGGCTCTGCTGCAGCTGGCAGTGCTCCTCACCCGCGGCGGGCAAAGCACTGTGGGGCTGCAGACCTTTGCTTTGCTGTTTTAAAACAAGTATAAAAGCAGTTACATCCATGGGAAACTGCGTTCAGATATTTTTAGGCTCTTACTGGCTTCTTTTTAAGACGCTACTTCTGAGAGCTGTTTCTGAAGGCCCTGGTTCACAGCCCTTGTGTGCAGAAGCTGAAGGCTCCTGCTCAAAGGTCCCCATCCTTCTGCCAGAAGGGAATGACAGGGGGACCTGCTGGTGGGCAGGGTTGGTGCTAAAGCCCTGCTCCAGAGGAGGTACAGACGGTGCTTGCACCAGGTCTCAAAACCCGCTTCTTTGCTCCTGTCACTTGATTCTGTGGAATTGGTTTAAGTTATGAACATATATCTTTCAGGCCTAATTTTCATATCAAGCAAAGCAGAAGAAAATGCATGTAGAAAATTTAAAGCAAGTCAGCCTAAAATGCTGATTGTTTTATCCATGAGAAACTAAAGGCAGCTGCTGTTGCTTTGCTGGAGGGGTGACCTGTGTTGTCCTGGTTCATTGGGGGGAGTTGGAATGTGGGTTTTTTACAAGACCCAATTAAGGCCAACCTAAAATTAGATACATTATTCTGAGTATCACTGAGTCACCCCCACGCACACACAACCCCTACCATAAGTCTCATGAGCACAGGCACGTGCTGTAGCATCCCTGTCAGGTAAGCCAATGCTGACACTTCTGCAAGGACCCTGGTCTCTAGAAATGCAACTTCTAAAGAATAAAACTTTGCAAAGTCACTTTTATCTTCACCATATGACATTTTTTCCCCATTAATTTAGAGTTAAAAGGTTTGTTGTCGGTATCAGGGCATTAAAAACATATATCATTCCTGGAGCTGTTCAGACATGGTCAAAGCTCACATAAATAATTCTCTAGCCTTGGTATTTTAGGGAGGACACCATCTGGCTCCAAAAAAAGAGGAAGGATACCAGAACTCATAATTATTTTTCAGGATTTCTTCAGAATGATTAGGTAGAGGAGCATTTTTTTATCAGTATGTGTGCTAATTAGTGCATGTTTTTACAGAAGCTGAGACTATTAAAAAGTATTCTGCTTCTTCACAAAAGACAGAATGACAAGTTTTCGTCTTTGGGGGCCAGATCCTTTGCCCCACTGAGCCATCCTAGCATCCCTCGTGACTCTAAGACATGGTTGGAAGTAGCTGTGAGATTGTTTTGTCTTTTCAAAAGTATTTTCTGCCAGGTCCCCAGCACTGTCACATTCCTCTTGATACAGAGTAGTGGGTGCTCCCGGAGTCCCCTCAGGCACGATGACTTTGAGTGCCACAGCACAGCAGGGCAACTTGTGACTGACTCAGAGATGCTTTAAGCTCACCGAGAAGCGAAGCAGCCTCTCGCCAGGCACAGTGTGGATGCTGTTTCTCCGCAGGAGAGAGCGAGATGACTCTCACCAGAGAAGGTACCTCTCGTTTACTTTGTGGTGCTGCAGTGTAAAGATATGCACGAAGACTTTGCCCTTCCTGCTGCAGCCTGGCACTGCAGTAGCTTACGTGCTTGGCCAACATACTGGCTGCATAGCAAACAATTTGTCTTCGATGGTTGTTGCAAAACTGTAAAGTTCAGGGTCATAATTGCCATTAAAAAAATTATAACTAGCAGTGTATATATAAAAGCTCCTGTCCCAGATCAAAATAACTCAGGAGACCTGTCTTCTCAGCTCCTGCTCATGGAAATGTGGTGGCATGGGCAGCAGCACCTAAATAAGGCCATTGATTATTTTGCCCAAATATGTAGGTCAAAACAGAATGTTGGACTGTACTTAAATGCGCAGTTTGGCATTAATGCAGTTTGCAAGAGCATAATGCGCCGCAGAAGCTGTCATGCTAACTCAAACAGGATTGCCTTCTCCACAGAGAGTTTCTGACAGGTCTTTAGAGAGTGCGGACAACTTTCACACCAAGATGTGTGTTTACAGAGAGTTTCAGTGACAGCCTAAGTGTGGCCACTCTGCGCTGGAAGCCGCGCATCTGAGGCGGGCTACTCTGAAGCAATTGCTGTTTACTCAGCTGTTCAAATCGAAATCTAAAATTACAAGCATCCAGATCCATGCAGCTGCTATCATTTCTGATACTGCTGTTCAGGACTGTCAAAATGAGTGGCGTGTAGTGATCACAGAAAGCCAGCATGTAGTGTATTACCTCTGTAGCCAAAGTGTCTGTGTTTCTGCAAACCATGCACCAAGTTTTATTTGTGGCAGGGGTGCATGCTGCGTCCTTGGACTTGGGGGTAGGGGGTTATAAGCAGGGGTTACACTCTGGAAGTAACAGTGGCTCCACGGGTGTCTTGTAACGCTCCACTGAAGGTTGGGCTGGGTCCCTAAGCAATCGGTTGATCACTGATTATCTTACAAATGAGGTCCTGGACTTCCAAGAAGCTGCCGCAGTGTATGTGATAGCAGGGAGGTGAAGCCTGGTCAGCTCAGCTGTTTTCTTGTAGCGGTGCTGATGTTATGAGCTCCAGTTATCATGCTGTGGAACTGTTTGTTCTTAAAGATAAATACACATGTAAATATTTGAAAGATTGAAGATATCTACTGCTTCTGTTTGCACATGGTTACAGTAACTTTTGGGTACCCTATTTGGGACTAAAGATAGGCCTTGAAGCATATGCTGCTGCTTTTAACATTTATAGTAACACTGTATTTGCAGAAAACAATGCCTACAGTTTAAAATTCTAGAAAGTGACTCATATGTTTATTTTAAAAATAACTAGGAACTGTACTTTGCATTTTCTAATGCTTAATGTTTTTCCCCAGAGGGCAGCTGAGACTTAACAGCAATTTGTTCAATAACTGGACAGTACCTTTACATTCTAATGCTGTATTATATTGGAAAATCCTTGTAAGCTGTGAGCACATCCACCAATTTGAGCTGCTGTTGAGTGGTCCTTTCCAGCATTGTTTTACAGATGCAGCAGTGTGGTGAGGTTGAGGTGGGTTTTTTGTAAAAACAATCAAGAATTTATGCGAAGAAGAAAAGTAATAGCACATCAGATGTTAGCTTATGTATGCACATACATATGTAAATACATATGAGGTGGAAACAGACGCCGATATTTGGCAGTGTTTCATAGCATCTCACATGTCAGTAATATCCCTGAGTAGAAATGATGGGCACTGAAGTCACACCAGCCTTACGTATTTCCATACCTATGTGTCTGTTTCACCATCAAGTAAGAGTCTGTGTAGTGTTAACTCTTTCTTTTTATATGTAGTTTGGTGTTTGTGCTGCTGAAACACCTGTAAATTCTCAGCATATGGGGTAAGAAAGCAGATAAATATGGAACTTACCAAAACGATGGTAATGCTGATTTCTCCCATCCCTGAAAGTGCACATCTGCTTCAGCTCATCCTCCTACAGCAGGAGACAGTTGCCAGAACCAGGGCTGGCTACAGGCATCTGTGAAATTTAGAAAGCTGTGTCTGTGAGGAGCCCATTAAATCTAAAGAGAGCCTCAGAGGAGCTGTCAGTCACTTACTTTAGCATATATCATAAGGATTTATAGCATTATACTTTCAATGAGCTTTCCCCCCCTCACACCTACTGCTATCCATGCTATCAGCAAAATGATAGGTCTTGTCTCCAGGTAACAAAGACCTGTTGATGATTCGGTGAGGCTGTATTCATCTCCTGTGCCTCGCTTTGTCCTCTCCCTTATCAGTAGGGAACGCAGCTGGAAAACAGATGGAGCAGCCAAAAGCCTATCATCAGCTGGGGGGTGTCCATCCAACCACAGCCACCTGATGGCACATGACACTGTCAATTCCATTTGCCAATCTACTGCCCTAATTTGGAAGGGCTGGACATTTTCTCTCGAAAACAAGTACAGCCTTTCCACCCACTCAGTGTTACAGGAAGATAAATCTGTCCTTCATCTCTGCCTTTTAAAATCATAACTTCAAGGGGTTTGGGGTTTTTTTCCCCTTTGAGATGATGAGCTCATGGCTTCAAGTAAATGAAGCTCATTCACCAAAAATGGTATTCTGGACACACATATACATTACAGTCACATGTTATGATTTGCTCAGCTGGTGAAATCTGCTGGTTTCTTTGGGAATGAACACTGCTAAAAACAGCAGGCAGCAGGTCCGGGAAGTGTGGCAGGACACTGCCTGCTTATTATTTTTGGACTCTGCAGCCTTGATGAAGGGCCAGTAGGAAGAGCCTGTTTCTGTGTTATGCAGCATCAGATGGGTGATTTCACATGCCTGTCTCAGCAAAGCATCGGTAGAATCCGCATGGGTCATGCTGCAAGTTATCTATCTGACTTGCACTCACCAAGTATTTTATTTCTTATTGGGGTGTACAGGATTATTACAGGAATACAGCTGGAGCTTCTGCATTATGTGTTTGTTTTTTTTCAAGCACTGGTATAGAAAGAGGATCAAACACTATGCCTCCTCCATGCAGATTCATCTCTGCTTACTGGAACCCCACTTTGCTGCAGGGGGGAATGCTGACAGCAGACAGCAAGCCAGTGGCAGGAGCTGGGGAGCTGAACCTTAGGATAGCTTTGTGTGAGCAAGCAAATGCCCAGGGGAGGGAGCAGGCGATGCAGAGGGTGAAGTTTGCAGATCTGGAACGTGCTGAACAGTGGAGATCTGGCCTTTTTCTTTGGTTTAGGATTACTTGACAAGGAAAATCGTAGTACAAGGCAGAACAAGCAGCATGGCTTAAAAAAATTGCATTATTGAAAACTTCCAGGAACTATATTTTCATCTTGAAAGGATCTGAGGCAGGCAGAAGTGCCTCTTCCTGCAAGGAGGACTGTAGGCAGAATGCAGACAACTGGGCAAAAGGAAAGTGGATAGAGCAGTACTTGCTCCAGCTGTGATTCCTTTGAATAACGGGACTGTGGAGGCTTTTATTTTACTAAATTCATTTCTCTAATTTTTTCATGTTAACTTGCTTTCTTAATTCCTGATTTCTTCTACTGCATTTATTTATTTTTAGCTGGAGTGATCGGTGATTTCTCTCATACAATGATTGTCTGGTTTGCTTTCTGGTACCTTGATTATTCTCTTGAGACTTCTTCATGCTTAAAAAAGTGAAGAAAAATGGATTCATGTTTTGGGAAATACATTTTTGTAACATATAAATGGTCTCTAAGTTTTCATTTATCAAGAAACATGGGATTTTTTGTTTGGGCTTTTCAGCTTTAAAATGGGAGGTATGGGTAATTCCTACCCTTTACTGCACTTCCATGCTTCTGGTCAATGCCAGGTGGAAGAAAATGCAGCTTACTGGCCGCTTTTCCAAAGCTACAGGCTTGCTTGAACTATTTTTCCACTGTTTTGGTACAAAAGTTGGAGCATAGATCAATAACATTCCTAAGATTGTGCCTAACTCCTAGAACAACTGTACACAGAAGGTTTACCTGCTCTTTGTCTGCTTACCTGGTTAATAGGGCTCCTCACAGACCAAAATCTAAAGGGATGCGCTTACAGGGATACTTTGTATACAGACAAGCTACCTACCATATACCAGGATGCCTGTGGAAGAAAACTCTTTCCTCCCTGTGCTTTCCATGTTTGGAGAGGAGCACCCTGGGTCAGCGACGCAGGTGTACTCCTGTGTTTTGTAAGTGGTGACCACAGAGAAGCATCAGCACGGGGCTGTGTTTCTGGGCTGTTCCAGAAACAGCAGCTAGCTAGGAGAGATGTGCTGACCACCTCCGTGGTTGCTGCTCCTCGTTGGTTTAGCCCTGTGCAGGCTGATGGGAAGAGGTTAATTCCTGCAGTAGGAGAGGAACCCAAGTGTCTCACCTTGCGAGGAACAGTCTGTTTGCTTCCAGGTGACCCTGGAAGGAGCCAGCAGGTGTGGGGCTCCTTTGCCATCTCCACTCTGGTGCTCCCATGACTGCAGCTGCATTTCCCAGGGCTCCCACTGCAGTGACGCAGCAGCATGTGCAAGGGGAAGGGTACAAGTGGCAAAAGTCCGACCTCCTTTCTCAGAAGGTCTTCTCCTTCGTTACACTGCCAGCCTGCCATTGACTTAAAATCTAGGATGACAGGGCAATATGCTCTCACTTAGAGTACCAAAACACAATCTCTCGTAGTTCTGACATGAAAAACATACACTGTTTAGCCTTTTATTCAGCATTTATATACAAATTATGTGTTTTTTCTGTATTGCTAGCCTTTGGGTATATTGATCCACCCTGTCAATAACAAGTTATGAAAAAGCAAGAGGGTCAGCTCTTTTTTTTAGTATGCTGTCTATTGGCATTTTTTAAAAAGGAAGAAGGATTCATAGCAAATTATAGTAGGGGATTTTAGATAATTATTTTTGAACCATAGATTTTATTTGACTTTGGTAGAAACTTTTAAGTCCCTTTAAGCTACTGGATACACAGCAGCGATGCTGACTAGCATAATGGAGAGATAAAACACAATTTGGGGTGGTTTTAGCAAGTGGAAAAGTGTTTTGGAAGGGCAGCTGAGAAGCATAGCAGATGTAAGCTGCAGGAGCAGCCAGAGGCTCACCTCAGAAAGAGTGGGAAGCTTCACCAAGCTACAGAGGCTTTGTTGATCCCGCTTTGTCTAATTAGGCATACCTTTAAAGTTGAAATTCATCATGGCACTGACTCAGAAACTGCTTTCCCATATTTGCTGCTCATCTCTTGGCAGACAGCTTGTATCATCAAACTTCAGTACACTGCAACTCCCTTCCCTGGCAGATGTGCTGGACAATTTGTAAAATATCACACCATACGTTGGCAACTGTTTTAATAAAGTATTTTCAATTTTTCAATCTGTTAAAAAAAAGTTTACCGTAGTACCCTTAGTCATGGCTACATTTTGAACCAAAGTATTAATAAAATATGATAGCCATCTTAGCTCATCTTCTGAATTCTGAGAACAATCCTAAGCAATTTTTTTGGTCAGAATTTGCATCAAAGTAAATCATTAATGGTTGCCTTTCAGCTGCAGTGTCAACTGTGGGAAAGATAGCTCTCTTTCTCCTGCTGTACAGTGCTCACAAAAACCACAGCTGGGTGTTTTGATGCTGACCACAGCTTGCCAGTGTTGGATGTGTGTTTTGATGTGGTTTCACCCAGGTCTTCTGGAAATGTTGTCTCTGATAGCCTTATTCAGGTATTTTTAAGTAGGTGGCTATTTCTTTCCCTGAGTCCAGTTTGTAAATATTTTCTTGGAATTGCACTACGTTTTTCTCCTGCTTACAGAAACGCCGCTATATATGTAACTTTTTTAGACCTGTAAGATTGTACTCAAAGGACTTGAAAATTCAAACCCACAAATCAGCTTGCAAAACAAATCTGACTGGTTTTTGGATTAGCAATGAATCCAGAAATAGAGTTACATAATTCTGAGCCAAAAGCCAGGGTTTCCATAAAATAGTGTGATTAGAAAGCCACTGAAAACACAGGTGATGCTTTGGGGTGGTGGTTTGGGGAAAGAAGCTTAGGACTTTCCCTTTAAAAAGAAAATTTTGCTGTAACAAAGCCCATGCAGTACAAAGACACTGGTGGCTTTCATGGGCTTTCCTTCCAGTTCTTTAGTAGGTTTTGGAGACTTCCATATTTACAAGGGACCGGATTAAAAAGCAGAGATGCGCTTACCGCTGCCAAGCGAACCAGAGCTTTGCTGGGCCCGTTTCAGAGCTATTGGTCTTAACGTTTTCCTTTGTCCTCTCGGAGCTGGGCATTGGAACAGAGGCAGAGGTGGGAAGATAGGAAGGTTGATGTGCTGACACAAGTAATTCATTCTGCAGTAGCATTATGCATCAGTTGAGCTTTGAGCTGCTAGCTTGGTCTCGAGCTTTGCAGAAGCTAAAGCTGGAACAGCTTTTATATGTAGTTTGAAAGCTTTGCTGACTTGGAAAGCGGTATCTGTTTTACTTTCAGTGTCGATAATATGTTTAATGATGAACATTAGAACTGTAAAGGGGTGTGACTATGTACGGATTTCTTTTGCATACCTATCAAAAATTCTAGAGACTTTTGATGATTATGATTACTGTCATGATTATTGCTTTATATATAACATTTGAAGTTCCTAAGCTGACAAAAGGTTATTAGTCATTGTTACTCAGATGCAGTCGAGGCACTTTGGTACATTCAGAGGGAAGAAGCTTTTCCATACGTTTTCCAGCATGCTCCTTTAGCAGCAAGGATGATAGAAAGTGTTCAGAGAAATGCTTATTGTGAGCCTCCCTAAGGTAAAGCTTACAGTAATGGCCACCCCTGTAAACTACACACTGTGTAGTAGCTACAAGAAAGCCATCTGCTCTTGGAAGGACCTAACTTTCTTAGATTTCAGCCTTGCAGATTGAAATTGCCTTTTCAAAAGCTGGTGCTAACATCATTACAGATCTATCTACGAAAGCTTGCAGGAGGGGAGTGCGCAGATGGGAAAGCTGTGTGCGGGTGTGGGAAGTTAGGAAAACAGCCACCCAAACACTGAAACAGCTGGATGCTTTGAAATCTTAGAGCAGAAATAGCCTCAGTGAAATAAACAGCCATTGAGTAGTCTGGTGTTTTAACAGGAGGACCTCACCTGGATATAACCATGGCTGAAGTGCTCTCCAGGGTTTTGGACCTAAACTCACGGATGTCCCAGCCTGGAGCTCGCACTTACAGCTAAGTAGCAGGCCAAGCTATAGCATGTGTATACATAAACTTTGTGCCCTGGGCAGTGCACAGATGGCTGAGCTGTAGAGCAGAATCCCAGTGAGGAGCATGCATTGACCTCCATCCTCTTGAAGGAGGGAGCTGAGGATTTCTTTATGGATGAGGTGATAGAGCCCAGGCAGCCTTGGTCAGAAGTGACAGGTTATGAGAGCTAGTTTCTAATTACAGCTCTCTCTTTGTGTGTTTCGTTTATAAGAAATTACAAAGGAGTAATTAAAAAATAACAATATTAGTTGTTTGTGTTTACAGGAAGGAGGATTTCTGAAGTGCTGACATGCTTCTTGCAGGACTTTTTTTTTCCTCATTCATAAGGAAAAAACTCTTGTGTGTTCTAAACAAGCATAATGCTTCCTGTAACATAACGATAGCTGAATTCTGCTGGCATTTAATGCCTGCTCCCTGGAGTTTTTAGTATCTCTTTAGCTTTGAACACCCTGCCTGTTTCTTGGTCTGTATTGCCTGATGCCTTGATGGGTGCCAAGCCCCATCTCCCTAATCTGCTTGAGTACTTGCCAAAATCAGTATTAAGTATGAAAGGGCTCCTGTTTGTGTGGGTTTGGCTACTTGTCTCTTTGGAGTTAAGTAGGTGTTTCTTCTACCAGCGGGAACTCAGCATCTTCCAGAGTTACAACCACATTTTTATTTTTATCTTCTCTATCACCCCCCCCACACACACACACACAACAAAACCAAACAAATGAAGAAACACCCCAAATAACCCTGAATGTGCATTCCCGTTCAGTTACTTCAGTTCCTCAAAGAGCTTAAGTTGGCAGTGATTGCTGTCCATTGCATCAGTGCTTATGAGATGATTTTTTTCCCCCTTGTGTTAAAATTGCCTGTACTCTAACATTATTTAGGGTCTAAACCTCATTGAAGGAATACTGTGATAAGTATTAAAACCTCTTAAGAAGTTCTGTTATTTTATATGTATTAAATAGTGTTAGATGGATTTATCTGCACTTAGTTTCCCTCTTGGATAATACTGTTGATTTTCCTGTAACTTACAGTCCTTTTGAAGTCCTGGTCAGCACTTGTCAATTTGTTTTGCTATTTAAACAGGTAGAGATAAAAAAATAATATACTGTTAAATAACCTGTATCAGATAACATGTCCACAAACACACAGTGTTTTGGTTTTAATAGTATTTGTATGATGGAGGTAGTCGGTGTTTGAATTTTCTTGGAAGCATTTGCCCTGGTTCCTAGTTTTGGCACCCAGCATATGAAACAAGGAGTGATCACAGACACGAGACTGAAATAGGGCTGTCATACATATGAATTCTGGTAACAAGCCACTTTTGGGCTGAGTGTTGCTTTTTTTTTGTTGTTGTTTTTTGCTTGCTTTAACCAGTCTTCTGACATCTGAGGTGTATCTTGTGAATTCTGTGCTGTGTCAGGAGATTAATGACCAAAGGCATGGCTGGGTGAGCATAAGACTGTCTGCCAGGCCCCTGTGAGGAGGCTCATATTCAGCAGAGCGAGCTGGATCACAAGGACTGGTGATTTGAGAAAATGGTGGCTTGGCCTGTTGCAGGGGTCTGCAGGCTCCCAGCTGAGGGGTCTTTGGCTCCCAGGCTGTTGTGGTTCAGCAGAAAGAATTACTGAAGTCCCACTGAATCCATATGGGACTTGCCCTTTTCTCAGACGACTGTCAGGCCCGGGTAGAGAAACATGAGGTCCGTGACATGTTTGCTGTATTTTCTCTTCTGTGCTCCAATGATCAGTGCTGTGAACATCTTGTAAGTTTACTAAATGTCTTTCTGGAAGATGGAAAAGTTATTAAAAAAAAAGAAACACAGGATGTTCCCTCTGAGCATCAGGAAACACTTCTTTCCTGTGAGTGACCGAGCAGTGGTGCCACGTTGCCCTGAGAGGTGATGGAGTCTCCCTCTTTGGAGATGCTCAAAATCTGCTGTGGCATGGTCCCATGCAACTGGGTAGGTGACCTGGCTTAACAGGTGACCTCCAGAGGTCCTATCCAACCTCAACCAATCTGTTATTCTGTGAAATCTCTTTTTTTTTTTTCTCTCTAAATAATGATTTTAATAAAATGGAAAAAATTTTTTAGTGTTAAAGTCCACCTTAAGATATTATTGGTATCAGCAGTTGGGACAGTCAGTACTTGCTCTCAGGTCCTGTCTCATTCATTCAAAGCTGGACACTTAATCTCTAATGTGTTTTGCACTGCATCCAGCTGTCTTCAATATACTTTGTCCTTTAAAAAAACCCAACCACACAAAACTAACAACTAACAACTAAGTACTAATAATAAAAGGTGACTACTTGACCTTAAGAACATACGTATGGTTACTGGTTTTCTGTGATGCTGATGTTTCCTGTCCGGTACCTACATGGCTGCTTGAGGACCTGGGTGTGCCTGTGTACCTGAAGTCTCTTTAGTAGAGGGGACAGAAGGTAAAATCCACCTGTTGCTACTTCAGAGCTGACAACAAGTAACTTGGTATTTGTTTCATTAGGCAGAGCTTTCTAGCCTCCCAAAACATAATTGCCTACAAGCTAATCTGGGCTACCTGAAGTCGAGATGGGAGGGCCAAAACATCAAGTAAAGACTTGGAGTGCCAAGGCTGACTTAGAGTTTCCTAAGTAGTTAATTACACTTTCTGAAGCAGGTGCTACATAGACATAATAGCTCTTGCATTTGGACACTCTTCATTTTAGAAGCTGCTGTTTGACCTCCCCTGCCCACTGCTGCTGATTGCTGCAGAGAACTGTAGTGGCCAGTGTGTCCTGCTGTTCTCTGGTAATGAGACCTTGTTCCATGGGTCAATAAAACGTAATAGAAAGCATCGTTGTGGAACCTGCCAGGCCAGAAGCATCAGCAGTGGAAAAAAAAAAAAAAAGGAAAACACAGGAANGAAGAAGTTCTTTTGCGTATCAGTGATGTAAAGCATCATTTAAGTCATTGGGCTACAGAGGATCGAAGAGAAGCTCAGCTGCCCGGTGTTCTGTTGTGTTAGTAATTGGAAATAAGCTGTGCTGTGAGGCAGCCAAGCAGGCTGTGGAGATGAGTTTCAGACAGTATGCCTGCTAGTCAGGGTTTCCAGGTACAGGTTCACAGTCCCCAGTGACTCTCACATCTGAAGGATGTTTAAATAGCCATTGGTCTCTTTTACATTTGTCACAAAATTAGTGCTCTTAAACCCTTTAAAGGTGTTTGCAATGAAAATATTGAGTGTTTCAGATGGAAGGTAGAGGTGGAAAACTTTACATGTGGCTACTTTACATGTGCTTTCTACGTATTAATTTTACTTGGAGAAACATCAGCTCATTGATTTTTAGATAGTTACCTTCTATCCAGTCCTCTTACCTGACCCCATTGGTCTAAAAATAATAGTTACTATAAATTATAGTCTGTATAATATACTCAAAGTGTGAGTCAGAAACAACAGCAGCTCCTCTGTATTTAAGGCAAGTACTGAGATTTCTTTAGTCACCCAAATAGGTGGGTACCATTCGGTTCTTCCCCTGTGATACACAGGCAGGGAGAGGGGGATAGAGAAAGACACGGTGTTAGCACTGCTGGGGAGGATGTGGGAAGTACTGTAATTAACAGCATCAGCAGCAAATGCCATCTCAATTTAGCAGCATCCTGCCAGGATCTTGCTCCGAGTCACAGTACCTCCTGATACTGCTGCTTTCTTCCCGTGTCCAGTCTTCCAGAACCTCTGTGGAAAGGTTTCATGTGACTTAGAGTTTCTTCAGCACCAGATCAAAGAGGAGGAAAGAGTTTAGAGTCACCTCAGGCCTGCTCGAACATGTGTGTAAAGATGTTCAGAGGGAATTGAGCTGGATTAACCTGGGATACAGTTGTAACTCATAGCTGGTTTAAATAGAGCTTCTCCTGGCCTACATGGGACAAGATTGTGCCTCTGAATTAGTGTCGTTAACAGCCCTGGCTCGGTTTTAGAAGGCAGCGTCTGAAAATGATGCAGTGGAGCTGGCTGAGCTCTTAATTAGCTACAGAAAGGTGTGTCAGAAATACAGCAAGGCAGGGCGTGATGGCCAGTGACTTCTTGCAGCGTTACTCCCTGTAGTTGCCTTTGTGTCCTCCTCCAGCTAATCAGGTACGAGGGCAGTGACATTGACCCTCTGTTGTGTCAGGGCATGGAGCAATTTGTTGTGTATTTGTGGGTCCTGCTTTCACCTTCCTGTTCTTAGAATGAGCTGGTAACTATGTAAAGAGCTCTCAGTGGGATGATTGACAGCAAGCACTGCCATACAGTTAAGCAATTATTTTCTTCTTCATCCCACTGTTTTACAAACATATCTGACAGCAGCAGAGAGAGGCATTTCTAGATTTCTTGAGGTGGCATTTTGGCTTGTTTGTTTCTTAAATGTGTGTGTGTGCAAAGCAGCTCTGCAGATATTACTGCAGCTCCTGCAGTGAAAGTTTGCAGCTGTTGAACTAGTTTGTACATCTTCGATGTCCTGGATTTCTTAGTACAGAACCAGGAGGAGAAAATTTTACAGCAGGACCTCCTGTATTCCTGCAAGGCCTGTGTCACTGTATTTAAAATAAAACCTGTGCCTTTCTGGCTTTGTGTTAACAAATTCCTAGAAAACCCATGTAATTTTAGCTTTGGCAGAACTTGTGGCGAGGCATGATTTTGGGGAGGGGAGGGAGGTGACATGACACACACGGGTTTTGTCCGTCGAAAGGAATGCCTTTAAGATTAGAGAGTTCCCCTAAAATCAGAGGCCAGTCTCTCCTTTCATCAATCCATTCATCGATTACCTTCTCCTAGCACTATAAATGTAAATCCTTCCCAGAAACAGCGTCATTCCATCTCTGTGAGGCTGTCAGGTCGTTGGTAACACGTACTTGCTACCTTAGCAACATATAGGGGTCAAAGGGGTTTTCCGAAGAGAACAACTTTACAGATCCCACAGGGTCATTTTGGTTTCCCCTAATGACAGGGAATATCTCCTAACAGGAGGAGCCCTTCCTGGTTTTTTGTGTGATGCAAACAAATTAGTAACCAAGACTTGACTGGAATGTAAACGGGTACTGACCAGCTCACCAATGGAATGTACATTTGCAAGTCTTTTGTCATTTTGCACCCGTAGGAGAGAGGAATCAGAAAGGGCTGGTTTGTCTAGCTCTAGGAGAAATTAAATTAAGGATTCAACTTCTAAAGCTGAAGCTGCATTGTCCGTCTCCTGGAGATCAGAGTGAGGATAACTGGAAGAGAGGACCAAGAGAAGAAAAATGTTCCAGTTTTGAATTTTACTTCCATTTAGAATTTGGTTCTGTAAAAACCGTTGGTCCTATTTCCATAAAACTGAAGTTAGCGGGTTTTCTCACCCTCCACCACCCCAAAACAGAAAAGTCATTTGGGTTTTAAAGCTTGCACTTGCCCAGCACCATCTAGTGGACTGACTGCTCCTGTCACCGGTAAAACAGCTGCTCTGTAAGACCATGGAGCGAGTGGGGGCTCTCATAGCCAGAGTAATCTACCCGAGGCGTGTTTGTGGCTAATTACCTGGCAGAACCATACGATGGTTGGCGGTTGTTTGGTTGGAAAGGAGCACTGTGAAGGAAAGAAAGTTTAAGGTATTTGCAGGTAGCGGTGCCTGTTACCTCCCGTGTTCCTTCGGTCCGTCGAGCTCCAGCCTGCTCGCATCTCTGCCTTGCCATGCGATGCCATCCGAGTCTAGAAGGAAGGATTTTAAAATATTATTTCTTTGAGCAGCACAAATCACAGCCTGCTTGTCACTGTGATACAAGTGATAAATACAAGCTGGTGCTGACGGTGAGCTCTGAAGCCCTCACTTGAGGGAAATGCTCTGGAGTCTGTCTAATTTAAATGGTAGGCAAGGAATTTGGTGCTTGGCTCTTTTCAAGGATATGAAGTTGTTTAAAGGGGAAAGTAAAAAAAAAAAATCTCTTGGGAAAACATAGAGTGCACATATGCACTCAATGGAACTGTGAAGTCATCCCAGCAGCTGCCTCAGGACTTGGGGAAAAATTAAGGGGTCTGTGGCTTGTGTCTGGGAATGGGTTTGCTTTTTCCAGCTCTAGGAAGAACAGCTCAACCTGCATAAATACGAATGCCCCTAGTAGGATCGGGCATTTCTGCAGCCCTGACTACATCGCCAGCATCCTACTGCTGTCTCCTAAATAAGGACTTTTGGCAGCAAACTATTTTGCAGCTCCGGATGCAAATGAAGGGAGAGTAAAGCCAGGGGGAGTTCTTGAGTGTCTGAGCAGAAGACCCTGACAAAAGCCACAGAGGTACAGGTGAGGGCAAGCAGCCAGCAGCAAACCCTCCCTCCAGCCTAAGGATCAGTGAGCATCACTGGGCACCAGGGTAACTGTGGAACACTGGAGCAAAAGAAAGTTGCAAGATAGCAAATGTACCAAGTTGGAACATCCTCCCCTTTAAACTTCCTTGCCTTTTAATGTTTCATCACTTTAGGGTCTGTTGTTTTTGCTCAATTCACATCTTTTGGACAATGAAAATAAGTGGGTCAATTTTATTCTGTAAATTTGTATGCATTAGCACAAAAATTGTGCTGAGGTTTCATAAAAAGCTGTTCTTAAATAATTCAGGGAAGCATTTCATTTCATTTTTTTTCCCAAATCTAAAAGCACAAATTAGTTGGTTCCTTTAAACCTGGGAAACACAGCAGTTGACAAACAAAACTCACCCTGTCTTTTCTGACCTTTTAATGTAGTGTAGCAGTAAAAATATCACTCATCTGCTGGCCTCCTCACAGTATTGCATTGCACCACAAACTGTCTGGGCACAAGTAGCTGGGTTGGATTTTTTACAGATGAAAAAAATTGCAAGTGTAGGGGTTTTCCTTTCCAAGTTTTAAGTTGGGACAGGAGCTGATGCTGATGGAAGTGTATGTGTGCATCCAGTCGAGCAGGTGCAATCCTGCTTGAAAATCGTGAATCCTGTTTTGTTAGAGGTTTGGGGATAAATCTTACCTGCTGGAAAATACCCGTTTAAAAAGGATGTGGCTCTGCTCTTGTAGTAGGTGTGAACCAAACGTCAATACATGGAAATACAAGAAAATGCTTAAAATAGTTTCCTCTCTTTCTTTTTCTAGCTCTGGGATTGTATACAGTAAACGCAGTTTATGGAGATACCATCACTATGCCTTGTCGTCTAGAAGTACCAGATGGTCTTATGTTTGGGAAATGGAAATATGTAAGTATAGCTTACCTTTATGTTCATTAGAGCTGGCAGAAGATGATGTGGGGGTTTTGTGTGTGAAACTACAGGATTCCAGTCAGTAGGATTTCTGCCTCGACTACGAAGACATTCATTCCTGTGTTCGTAAGGCTGCAAGATCCCAATCTACGTAATTTCTGCCAAGCATAGATTAGAGGTTTGAGGAATTCATCTCATTGTTCAAGAGAAATAATTATTCAGGAGTTCTCTGCCAGCCTGTATTGGAGATCTGGCACGTTACCCGGTGGTGTCTCTCTCACTTGACAGAGCCATCGTTGTACGTTTGAATACTTCCGAAGCGGGTTGCCCGAAGCAGGGCGTGCCGCATCCCTGCAAAAGCGCTTTCCCCGGGTCTGCTTGGGCTGACAGTCGCTCAGTGCTGTTTCACGCTTCAGTGTGTTCAGTGCACAGCGAAGGAGAGGGCAGACCTGACCTCAGTGGAGTTGCCAGTGGTTTTACTCTGCCATTTCAGGCACGTGGAGACAAAGGCAAAACCGCCAGCGCTGTCCTGGTTGTCTCAGCCTGCGGTAGGAAGACTGCAGGATGCACTTCTCCTGTGTGTGATCAGTGTCCAGGGCCAGAAGGAGAAATAAGCATATCAAGTCAAATGAAACCTGGAACTGTATGTGGAAGAAGCCACCAGGTTACAAAACCCCCTTTTGCTTCTCAGACTGACACTAGGACAATGTATTTCCTGCTTCTTTAAAGCTCACATAAATTTCCTCTCGTGCTCAAACCAAATTGTTACCAGCAATAGCAGGTGATGTTGGCTCTGACAGCAGATTTAAAATTACTTGGTTCTCTCTCACTTGTGTTAAAAAACACCTATTGTACAGCAGACTCTTCATCCACTGAGGGTGTTTCATAATCCCCCTCCCCGGCTCCTTCCCTCGTACCTGGAAGTCTCCAGCTTTTGCAGACCTCATTCACTCTAGCGTTCCTACTCCACAACTAAGTTTTGGGAGAGGAAGTGAGAAGTCTGTGGAGGGCATTTCCCTGAAAGGGGCAGGGAGACTGTTCCATGTCATTTTCAGAAGATGTAGGGCCTGGGTTTCACAACATGCTTTTTAGTGGCTGAGGTTTCTTGGTAAGAGGTATATCTCTATGAAGATGTAAGGTTCTTCTGAGAAAAAGAAATAGGTTATCTCTTTCCAGGGTGTTTGGATTGCTCATCTCAGACTAGTACCAAGCGACACATGGAGACATTGCAGCTTCTTCTAAATGGAAAGGGACACAAACCCTAACATGCAGAAAGGCCTGTCTCACTGCTGTTGAATGGAATTGTTGACACAGCCCACACAACCAAGTGAAAGCACTACCCATTCTCCCAAGGCACCTCCTGGCATGGCAACACTTGTTTTTGACAGGGGCAGGGTTTGGCTTTGTATTTTTTTGATTGGGTGGTTGCTTCATTGGAAGAAGGAGGAACTCCTATTTTGGCTCTGCTTTCTTGGGAGTAGCCATTTGGGTTGCTGGTGGGAGCCCAGGAGCACCGGGAGACTGGCACCATGGCATGAGCAGGTATTGCTCCCTCCGGTTTCTACCTGTGCGTGCTCATGCCCTGTGTAGGCTTAGGGAATTGAATGCTCCTTTACACTTGACAGCCAGCTTTGTGTGTGTTGAGTCAAGGCAATGCTTGCTCTCCTGCGTGGCAGACACCTAGAGTAATCTGAGAGTTAAAAGTGGGAGAGGGACAAAGATTAGAAGGGAATTTAAACTTCACATTAACTGTTGCCCCCTGCTTCCTGTCTGGCTCTGACACCACTCATCTCTCGTCACAACATCGATGTGCTTTTGTGGACTCTGCAGCCAAGCTGAGGTATTGTACTGGGAGCGCTCCTCACACCAGTGGTGCAAGGGATAAAAGGGAATGAAAACCCCTTCCAGCCCCCCAGCACAATACAGAACATAAAGATGGAGTCAGCCTTTCACTTCACTTTATTTAAAGGCAGATGCTGTCTGTCCCTGCTCGGGGTGGGGGAGTGAAATCCTGCAGAACCCAACCTGTAACTCATAAAAATAAATTTTTGAGATGGTAGGTTTGTGCAAGGCTGTCAACTCTGTATTCCTCCTTCGGATGGTGACTGCATACTGATTAATACGAGGAGGATGTCTAGAAAATTACACTTGGTCGATTATCCTGAGATGCCCACAGAACAATATTTGATTGTATGTATATTCCCACGCCACAAATGCTTGGGTCCTTTAAAAACAAAGAGGAAAAAAACCCTCAAAAACCTAATTTAGAATAAAATAGGCAGTTATGCCTGATTAAATCCTGCATTTGGAATGAAGTCTGAATATCCCAGACAAACAATATGAATATGTAAAACGATTGTGGAAAAAAAAAGGGAACTGAAGCTTTCAAGCCTAGCTCATGAATGCTTCTGTTTCAGATACTTTTTAATACAGAGGCAGGTGGTGCCAGAACCACCAGTCCTCTTCAGAGAAAGTCCTGGGCCGTGCTGAGCTTGAGCCAAAGGACTGAATCTGTTTCTACTGATGATATTCTCAGTGTGCACCACAGCAGTCCTAAACTAGCTCTCGTGTTAGACTGAATTCCTTGTTTGTACAGCAGGAAATAATCAGGAAAAAAGCCATCTGATATAGTTTCATGGGTTGGTATTGTTTTGGGTTTTTTTAATTATGGGTTTGCACCAATTTCAGATCTTGTTTCTCCTTTTATTATAGGAAATGCCAAATGGATCTCCAGTATTTATTGCCTTCAGATCATCAACAAAAAAAAATGTACAGTATGATGATGTACCAGACTACAAAGACAGGTTGAGTCTCTCAGAAAACTATACGTTATCCATTAGGGATGCAAGAATCAGCGATGAAAAGAGATTTGTATGCATGCTAGTTACAGAAGATGATGTTTCTGAAGAGCCAACGATAGTCAAAGTCTTCAGTAAGTAAATCTAGTGTTGCTACCGTTAACATGCATCAGCATCTGAATCGTAAATAATGGAAACTTTTGTTTAAGGGAAAGATTAAAGCCAAGAAAGTAAGTTTGGCTGAGTAAATTACTAAGACTAGCAAATTTCTGCAGCTTTCAAAAATGTAATCTACTGGTGGCATTTACGTAACAGGACTGCCTGCACTTGCAGTTTATTCATGATAAGTGCTGGCTCAAAGAGAATTTTAGGCTTTGATAATGACTCACTTATGTGATGTCATTTGGCCTTGGAAATGAAAAATGTAAAATTAGCACTGATTATTTTCCATTTGTTCTGCGAGTAAATTTTTCTGCAGGAGGGAAGCATTAACTGTGTGCGGTCTGCAGGATTAGATCGGTTCAGAGGTTTGAAGCAGCTCTGAGCAGCTAGCAGGCAGCTGTATGAACTGTAAAGGAGAGAGAGAGAGGCTGAAAAATGAGTTTCCAGCCCCAAAAGCTTATTCTCTCCCCTGCTGTACTACCAGGAGGAAGACCAGTCAGCAGTTCTCTCTCAGAGCACAGGAAATTTTATTAGCCTTTAGTATCAGAAGGCTGATCCACAGTGAGAACCAGAGAACCCTGCGGCACAGTCCCGCTCTGAGTTCCTGCAGGAGTGGGAGGACGCGCGGTGGTTGTGTTCTGGAAGGGGCATCCTTGTGCTTGTCGCAGGGAGGAGGCGTCAGAGGGTCGTCTGTGGTGTCTAGGCAGAAGTTTGTCAGCGGCATGAAGAGTTTGAAGCTAGATGAGGAGTCAGTGGTAATTCCTTTCCCTCGTTTCGCTTCCAATTTGACTGCAAGAACAATCGAATTAATGACAACAGGGAGGAGCGTGCTCAGAGCGCGCAGAGTAAACACGGCGCTTCAAAGGAAATGATGGAAAATTATCATGTTTATTTATTGCACAGCAGTAAATATGCAGATGAGACAGTGGTGTATGGTGAAACGAAATGCTAACTGCTTGAATTACTGTGTACTGTACTAAATATTAACACAATGCTAACTCAGCCATGGAGCACAGCTTGTATGTTTTATTGTGTGCATTAATACTAATAGAGAAAGCTTCTGTTTACGAAGGAAGACAAGAACAGAGGATGCAACACATGCAGTATGGCCGACTGCAGGAAAATACGGCACCGCAAGAAAAAATTACCTTTGCTCACAACTTAATTTAGAGTTCTCTTATCCTTTCTTTGCCTTTAACTTCCTTGAGTCTGGTTTTCGGGCTTTTGTCATCTTGTTATTGCTTGACTGCTTGCTCCGGTTACAAAAGAGTTAAGAGTAGCCTGCAAGGTTCATTTACTTAACCAGTGGAGTTTCTAACTCCTTGAATCACAGAGTTAGGCTGTGGCAGTGCAAGCCCTCATAAGCCAAAAGTCTTGTGTACCTGAAACTCAGCTGTATCCCAGAAGTCCTGACTGAAGCTGGGTTTCACTGGAGCTTGTCAGTGCTCAGCTGTGCTACCTGATTAACTCAGAACTAACGAGCGGAAATGGCTCATTGTGCAGGTACCACCTGCTAGTCTCACTCGCTGGACTACTCAAACAAGCTCTACCAGCTTTCCAGATGGATCCTGTCAGCATCTCTTTTCTGGAATTAAACGGCTGGTTTGCAAAGCAGAGCAACCCAGTAGATGTGAGATGCCGTCCTGCCCCACGGGTGCTTGGCATTTGCAAGCAGTGAGCTTTTTTCCCCCCACTTACAGGGCCTGCACAGACTCACAAAGTACTCTGGCAGGCTCATAAGCCAAGAGATAAACAGTGTGCTGAAGTTGCAGACCCACCAAAGTGGGCTTCGCTGTTGCCAAGTTTAAAATTTCTTCTTGCTTCAGACACTGAGACAGTAAATGCCAAATAAATCCTGTATGGGAATTACCCTTGTGTGAGTGGTGTGGTGGTGGGGATCTGGCAGGAGGCGTTTCCTTCTGGAGGCTGCTCTCGGAGAGCAGGTGGTGGCTTTTCAACTGGAGCATCTGCACCAGAGCACTCTGAATGGGGTGAGCCACACGTCCCCTTCCCTCAGTAGGAGCATAGAGGGGGCATTCCGAAGCTCAGGGTAGGTCTTCCCAAACTGGTCCTGGGGAGGATGAGAGATGAAAGGAAGTGAAGCCGGGGTAGGGGATGGCATTGTGTTTTTTTCAGTTGGTGGCTGTGACAGGCAGCTAACTATGCCTGTTTATGGGACCCGAAAATCTGAACCAGAAGGCCTGTTAATGTTCTTGTAAAGCCTTGTTTCTTTGAATTGACATGAAAGTGCTTTGTCCTTGATGGGTTCTTACAGAAAATAGGTTAACCTTTTTCCTTTAGAACAGGTCTGTTCCCTTAATGTAACAACAGTGAAATAAACATGCCCATATTTTAAAAAAAAAATATTTTTTAGCCCTTTGAAAGAACTGTGAGGGTCTTGGTGTGTAGTTTTGACTGGTATGTTTGTTTCTTGGGTTTTCTTGCCACAAGCATAGTTGCTTGAATATGTCAAATGAATAGCTGCTTGTACTGCCTTTCATTTCCCTTTTGAGCTGTTTGTCGTTGCATCCCGGCATAGTCTTCCAGTCAAAGAGGATCTCTTCCAGCTCCTAATATTCTGTGTGTGTGTGAGTATCTGTGCATTTGTGTGTGCACACACATGCAGGGCGAATGGGTGGATGTGGAAACAAGGTGGCCTGCTGTCTCTGTGGCACTGGGAGCACCACACCTGCATGACAGTTACTTCATCGGTGTGTAGAGAGTTTGGCAAGGTGGTGTGAAGTTTACTTTGGGTTGCAATTACTGACAGGTGTGAGTTATTTCAAAGGGGGCTAGGTTTGGGGAAAAGGTGCTGTCAGCTGACATGGTTAAGGATGATTCCAGTCTATAAGAGTACATAATATGTATGCTTATTTAAGCAGTGTAGCTGGGGTGTAGAGACTTTCTTTGACAGTATAAACACTGATTTATTTCTCTTTCCTTTCACTTTTCCCCTCTTCTTTTAAAATTGTGGGGAATACTGTCTCTTTTGGAGATAAAAATTTGCATTCCGGGCGTCAGGCCAAACTATTTGAACAGACAAGTTATATAGTCTCTGGAAAGTAGTTTTTTATGATGGAAATGCTGATAGATCCTCCACTTTGGCAAGCTAAGAGGTCCATCTACCATAATAAAAGTAAATAAGAAGACATACTGGCACTGAAGGAAAAAGTTGGGGTTTTTTAAGAGAGTTATAACTAACTCAGAATCAGTTCGAGTAATTGCACTTAATCTCTATCATCTGAATTTTTTATATACAACAATCCCAGTTAGGAAGGATCTCTTCCAGCTGAATGATTGGGTTGAATCTGTTCCTTTATAATGTGACAGCTCAGCTACAGTAATATTCACAGTAAAGCTGCTTTTCTGTTGCTATAGTTTCTGTACCACTGACTGGTTCCTTCTCAAATGTGTATCACATAAATCAGATAGATCAGATTAGGTTCTCTCCTCCCAGGTGCTGAACTAGTCTGCTTGGCTAAAAATATGTGTTGTCAGAATGCATGGAATTCATTGTGGAGGGTATGATACGTTTTTAGGTGATGGTCTTTCCTTTTTTGGGCCATTTGCTAATATTGAGGTAGAAGTATCTCACTTCTTTTAACGGCAAAGCGGAGGTAAGACTATATCAGGACAGATTGTTTAGTTTAGTCTCAAGGTCCGTGTATCTTTTAGTAATCTTTTGCTTTTCAGACAGCTGTTTGTGCTCCCTTCACTAGTGTTTTTGTCTTATTTATGTTTTAGAACAACCCTCTCAACCAGAAATCTTACATCAAGCAGAATTCTTAGAAACAGAGAAGCTACAAATGGTAAGAGCAGCCTTATCCCTTGAAGTTGCGTGCCTGACGGCTGCCTGAAATCCCTTTACAGTCAAGATGGAGAGGTGGTGCACTGAGGCTCAGAGGGGTTGTGTGTGCATCTGTGTGCACTCACCTGTGAGAGACCATGGTCTGTAGCCAGGCTGACCTCAGAGCAGTTCTCTCGCCACCACTACTGCATTCGCCCTCCCGACTCGGCAAACAGGGGCCATCCTGGTGTTAGCTCCACCACTGAACCCAATTTGTACCTTAGCCTTGCTGATGGGATTTGCCCTACTTAAAAAAAAAAAAATAAATGGTTGGGGCTAAGAATTTGACCTTTCTATAAATCTTTACCTAAAGCATCATAAGCAAAAAGAGAATTGTGTTCAGACATAGTGGAGAAAAGCAGTGATTAATTCCTATCTGTTTTGCAGCTCGGGGAGTGCGTTGCAAGAGACAGCTATCCCGAAGGCAATGTCACGTGGTACAAAAACGGGAGAGTTCTGCAGCCTGTGGAAGAAGGTGTGTTTCAGTAATGGCCCTGAATCCCCAGACAGCTGTATGTACAAAGGACCATGCTTATGAGGGCTGCTCTGCTTTGATCTAATGTACTGTTCCTTTGAGGAAGACTACCCATAAGGAAAGATGACACTTGAAGGAACCTTCTAGGCCTTTCAGAGCACCCAATGATCTGGGTGCTCTGAAACCATATGATCTCTCTTTCAGTTCTGGCTTTAAAGCCACATCACGGGAAGGAGGGATGCCTTTGTTAATGCTATTGCAAAGCTATTCCTGAGCCCATGTAGCTAGTAGAAGCTTGTATGTAATTCCCAACTTCTCATAAGTTGTTAACTGTCTCCATTCCCCACCTGTCCAATATTGTGTTTTGGACCATGATCATAACCTTCTTATATAGGTATTTATTTTCCAGGAGGGTTAGGAAGAACTTTTCCTTTACCCCCCCCTCTTCTTTTCAACCTTGATTTTGACAGGCTGATTAGATCACAGTATTTTATCCCCCATAAAATAGAGAATACTTACAAGTTTAAGTTATAAACACAATCCTAAAAATTGGCTTTGCCAGCAGTTTTGAGACCTTCTTACAAATCAAGCTGAGGTTTGTATTTTACAAAAAGTATCAGTTTGCAATTATTTTGTTCAGTTTGTTTTTAAAAATACAGTATGTTAGGAGTATGCTGTTGATGAAACATTTCTGGTATACATCAGTGGTAATACTAGAGAGAAACTACACAGTCTCTCTAGTAATTTGTCCTGTTGCTCACGTTTACAGCCTGGTAACAAATACAGAGCAGGGAAAAAAAATGTAGGAAAAAGCTTGCAAATCCTGTCTGTGTGACACTGAAACAGTATTTCCTTTGCAGTTGTGGTCATAAATCTGCAAAAGATTGTGGACAAATCAACTGGACTCTTCACCATGACATCATCTCTTCAGTATATGCCAACAAAGGAAGATGCAAATGCCAAGTTTTCTTGCATTGTGACATACTATGGACCATCTGGGCAGAAAACACTACAGTCTGAACCAGTTGTCTTCGATGTTCACTGTAAGTTGTTAAAAAGTCTGTTTCTGTATGGAGGTCTTCCTCAAGGGAAGAAGCAAGATCAGAGGCAGTTTACAAGATCACAGAGAGAGTGCTGCTTGGCTGTTGAGGTGTCTTCTTCAGAGCTGGTTTGCAGCAAGGAGGTCTAAGTACATTGTCTGTATAATTTTTACTTACCGTTAGATTTACCTGAGCTTGCTTGCTTTCTGACAGTGGAATACTGAGTGTCAGAATACTGAGTGACAAGAAGAAAGGGGTAACCACACAATATTACAGTGAAATGAGCTTTTCTGAACTTAAACAGAAGTTAAGAGTAGTTGGAGTGACTCTCTTCCCCCTGAAATAAAAACATACAATATAGTTTTTAGTATACTCACATGTTTTTCATTTTTGAAGATTCAGATACAAATAGCTACTCCTAACAGACTGCCTTGCACTGAAGAAACAAAAGAGAAGTACCTTCTCTACAGCTCTAAGATGTGAATTTTTGCAGTTAAAATTTAGTATTTGAATATTAGATACGTTGGTGGTACAGAATTTGTGTAAATAATTACTTCCAGCTGGCCCAAGTCCTGAAACAACTCTGCATACTGACCAGCATGGAAATTGTAATTCTCCTTTGAGTAAAGAAAACAGGCATTTGGCAAGGAAAGATGGGAGGGAGGGTGGAAGAGGCATTTCAGTCTTCTGAAATTACACTTCCAAAGGACTGAATCCAGCTCCTTGGTTTCACCTGGAGAAACCAGAGTAAATTAAGGACACCTTTTTACCTGCTGTTTCTCCAGAAGGAAAACTGGCAGAAGTAATGGAGATGAAAAATTTTGGGATAGTGTTTCTTTTGAAACAACACAAAGATTTCAAGCTTGCAGACACCAGTCCCATCACCTTGAAGCTAGAGGTTTATTTAGATTTTGCTTTTATTTTAAAGTTGAGCACCAGATCTCACTGGGGAGAGAGGAGTGTCTGTCACCTGTGGAGCCTCAAGACTGTAACTCCTGCTGTGAATGGCAGATGTTCACAGTAATGTTGCAAGAGTGGAATGACCAGAAAGCCCTTGTTGCCATTACTTGCCAAGAGATGCGCTGCTGTTCCCATTTCCACACCACGTTCACGCATTAGGGTGCTTCACCCGTTAAGGGCCAGGCTCTCCGCGGCAGATCTCCATGGTGCACGTACTGTGGGCACTTGCAGTTAAGAGGGAAGTGGGAAGGAAAAAGAAGGCTGTACAGCATTGTGGAATAGTCACTGTGCCAGGGATTGCAGGCACTCCCTGTTAAAGATTTAACGTTTGCTAGGCTACTTCTCTTAATCCTGATCTAGTAATAGTGCCAGAAAGTAGCACTGTCATTGTACTGCTAATTAGCCAACAGTGGGAGGCAGGCACACCCCTTAGTACCCCTTCAGTACCAACAAAGCCACGAGTATCAACTTTGTTTGGCTTTAGAGCATGGCGTTATCCAGTTTCCTTTCTGAGTATTTTAATTTGATGCAGCTTCAATTCCTTACTCTGCTCAAATGCATCTCCAAATAGTTGTTTTAACTCTTTGTTAATAGATGTCCAGAGCTTCAACAGATGGATTTCTTGACTGACGTTAGTGGATGATAATGACAACTGATGCGTTTTTGGTTTGGTTTTTATTTTTTTAATTTGGTTCAGTGATCCTAATTAGTTTCTTTCTCAATAAATTTGGGGGTTTTTTTAAATGAGCCTGAGTACTACAGATGAAAAAAATAAATCACAGACTCCTAAGAAACAGTAATCTTTCTTTACTTTTCTGTTTTTGTTTTGTTTTGTTTTAAAATGGACTGTCAAAACTGTCATGTCATCATAAAGATGACTTTGCACTTTCCCCATTTCTTTTCAATAAGAGGGGTGACCATGCTTAGAATTATGTCTGTGTGAGATGTTTTTAAAGACCTGTTCAACCAGGATTTAAGAAATGTTTTGCTGTTGGGTGTTTTATTTTAGATCTGGATTAATGCTGTCTCCAAAACTCAAGGTTTAATAGGCAGCTTCCATCGTAACCTAGTGCGAGAAGAGTGAATTAGGCTCCTGTCAAGCTGGGTACTAGCTGGAAATAGGTAACTTTGCTCAGCTAGCAGTAGTTCTCTGGGGCTCTGTTTTGCAGCTGTAGCAAGCAAGCTATTGAAAGTAACGTGAGTAATGCAAGAGAACTCCTAGAGTTGGATGGTTAGATAGTATCTCAGATATCTAAATTACCTAGACTCCAGTTGTGTTGGGATCTGCTCAGCAATAGTCAGGGTGAGCAGACAACGTTTATCAGGTAAACTTTCCAATTATGCTCTGTTGTTAAGGATCTGTCTTGTCCTGGATAAACTCCTTTACCTAAGAGATTAGATATGTAGAGATCAGAGACACTTCATACTCATGCTGCTTCCAGCATTGATATTTTTCCTGAAATTATGCAGGATGATATCAGCTATGGCCGTGGCAGTTCTGAGGTAGCAGCACCCATTTGCTAAATACCCGTCTTTTGGTGCTGGCCCACAGAGTTTTGCTCTTGGGTAAAGCAGATATGAAGTCTCAGGTTTGCAAAAGCAGAAGGTAAAACAGGCTGAGCCAGGGCTATGTGCCACCCAGAGGCAAGATACACATTCATGGGGCAGCTCCTGTTTACCGGTGACAGTAGGGGAACTCGTTACTCATGCTGAGCAGCGCTCAGCACTGTATTAAACACTGTGTCTTCCTGTCGTCAGGTTGTGTCTTCTCCAGAAAGGTGACCTGATCCACTTACAGAACAACTTAATTAGTCTTCTGCCATTGTAGATTTGTTTTTCTTTTCCAGTTTAGAGAATGAAATTAAAAATTAGTTCCTGGTTGGTTGCGACAGATAGAAGGGTAGGACATTCCCACAGGACAGACTGGTGTTCTGCAAGACTGTCTTTCCTGTTTAACTGTATCCGGTTCTGTTCATCTCTGTGATGATGATACTACTGCAAAGTAAAGCCCTGAAGTCTCTCTCATTACTATTCATCCCTTTCAGTCTAAGCAATTCCAAGGTGTATCTAGACATCCTTTGTGATAACTGTTTCACGTTTGGTCACCTTCATATAAACTTGACAGAGGAGAGACAAGTTGCTGCAGTCTGTCTTACCAGGCAGCCCCTGAAACTGTTGGGGTTCTTTCTCAGCAGCCAAGGCATGTGCATGTGATTGCTGGTCAACTACTTCATCACATCTGCTGTGTTCCACACCAGCAGCGATGTGGGACTTCCCTTTGTCAAGCAGGCAAAGTTGTGCTTCAGCACTGAAGGTTCTGAGATAGAAGCTGTTTGGACATGGAAGGGAGCTGAGGTTGTTGCATCAGAAGGAGGGAAGAAGGATGTGGCTCGTTGAAGGCCAGTACTTCTCCTCCTGTGATGAGGAGTGAGATGCTGTGTTAGGCCTCTCAGTCATCAAGAGGCCGCAGTATGTGGCTCCCATTATTGAGTAATCCCATAGTATAAGACAGACATGATGAATGCCTGAAGGGATGAAAGGGCTGTAGAGCACATGCTTCACTAAACACACAAAATCAACTGTCAGGCAAGGGTTTCTCTTTGGTGTAGATATGTTTTTAGTGTCTAGTAAGGCGCTCTGTACTGTGTCTTAATGCAAGACTGGCATCTTTGGTGGAATTTTATTTGTTGGAATTAAAACAGAATTATCTGCCCACATTATTTCCTTTGATTTTGTTCATTTTAGTTAGTTTTTGAAAAATTGTATTTCGGCTTCTGCTTGGAAAGAATAGTATCTACTAAAGTATATCCTGCCTTTGCCTGGAAAAAATTACCAAAGTATAATGTAAGTTATAGTTCATCTTCACTGAATATGACAGAAGTGTGTTACATTTACAGTTCTGTTGACTATATTAAGGGTCCTGTTATGTTCACCAGATTCATCTTTCTGAAAGCCTGTAGCGATCAGCATATTCAAATGTGCTGAACGTAGTCGCTTAGTTCATATTTCTTTTTAATGCAGGAAGGCTATTATCTAGTGCTAACGCAAGGCGCTGAGAGCCTCAGCTGTTTGTCAGACTGCTGCAGTCCTCCAAAGAGTGAGCTTCACAGGGGACAAGTTAATCCCTTATAATGAAATCACATCATGAAACTCTTTGTACTGATCAGGGTGTTGTGTGTTTTTTTTTTTTTCTTTTAAGCACATACTTGTAATTGTTGCTGTTTCAGTTGCAGGTATTTTGACAAAGAAAATTGAACTTTGTATTGAATGACTTCTTTGCCCTTATTTCATTTGCAAAAGTGTAGGAAGTGTGCTTGACGCCTGTTCTTTTGTAAAAAGATATACACATGCAAATACCTTCGCCTGCTTGGTAATAAGACTGCATATTCTTTGGCCATGGATATTGTACACATCGGGTTACTTGTGTGGGGCTTGCTTTTTTTTTTTTGAAGAAGCTCTTAAGTGTGTACATTATTTTCCTAGATCCAACAGAGAAGGTGACTATTCAAGTGCTGTCACAAAGTGTTACCATTAAAGAAGGCGATAACATCACCCTGAAGTGCTCAGGAAATGGCAACCCTCCTCCGCAGGAGTTCCTGTTTTACATTCCAGTAAGTCCTGCCTCGCTGTCACTGCGTAGTGAAACATTCTGCATCATCCCTTCCTCCAGACATTGCTATGTGTCACTGTGTGCGTGACTTTATAACAAATGAAGGAAGGAATTCAATGTGACTGAAACTGAAGACACATCAGACTCTCTGAGAACACCTTACCTGAGTTGGCAAAGTAATTTGAAAGAACCCCTCTTTCCCCCAACCTTCCCCAAAGTTTTTTGGGCTTTGGACCTACTAAAAATTGTTAGGTGTCATTTCCTAGCATCAGGTATTTTGATAAGCAGTTTTGACAAAAGGGGTTTAGCACTTTGAATGAAATCACCTCGTCGGTTGTCATAACAGCCAAAGATCCAGAAGTGAAAGTACAGGAAATTAATTCAGCTCCTCTGGACTTTCACAGATCAATCTTCGTGCAATATCTTTTAATTAATTAATTGTTTGGTGGCACTGAGACAGCACAGATCTGTCAAATGCATAAGATGCAAATAGAGAAAAATACAGGCTTCCATTAATCTTCTTAGTAGTGGTGAAATCCACAGACAGATGTGGCTTTATATTCTAAGATATAAATACATCCTCGTCTTGCTTCCCACATCTCGCTTCCTTCTCCTATTTCACATCCCTTTCTTTGCTCCTGCTGTAGTAGTGAGCAGAGCTGATCTCGAGAGAGGCCAGAAGCAGTGCTGTGCTTTTCACGTATTTCAAAAACTGGGTGTCACACTTTGAACATAATCCCCCGCTCCTTGGGACTCCTGGCATGTTTGAATTGCTGAAGAGTGACAAGGGAAACTAGGAGTTGAAGTCCTCTTATCTCAGAGCAGCCATTTAGATTTAGTGAGTCATCCTAGGAACTCACTATATGCCAGGGGAAAAAGTGTATGGTATCTGTCCCTGCTCCACAATCTCAGTGAGTGAGCTAAACACCCCAGCTTGTCTTATCTGCAGCCTCCCTGCTACCTGATACTAGTTGAGGAGAGCTGGAATCTGTGATTTCTTTGCGAGGCTCACGGGTATGGTAAATCTCTTTCTGGATTCAGAGATATGAATTAGGGTTTCATTCTGTGCTTGTTTCTAAGCTGATCTGTCAGCTGTAATCATATGGAAACCAGCAAAGTGGATAGCCATCAAGCAATGCTTGTGAGCTAATCCGAAATACCAGTTTCTGTAGGTAACCACATGCAAGTGAGCGTATACCCTTACAGGCTCCACACCACGATGTGGGTACAGCAAGATTGGGTTATGCCATGTAAAAATGTGTAGTGCAGTACACTTCATTCTGTGTTTTTTTTCTAAACTGGATGTATCATTTCAGATACAGATTTAAAAATCCAGTTTGATTTGCTCTTGTGATTTCTTGAGCACTCCACTTTGTAGATGGCTTCAGTCTTTTGTTCCTGTTTGTTTTTTTCTGCTAAACTTTCAGTATTTTATGTCCTCTTGAAATAATTCAGTCATTCAATAAGCTTGTAAATGGAGGTGTTTTCTTAAACATTATGCAAGAAATAAGCCTTAACATTATTAATAGGTGACTAAACTTCAATGATGCCGTGTCTACATGTTTTGGAGTAATTCAGAATCCTTATAATAATAAAAAAAACTCAAAAATAGAATGTCTGTAGCAGGCCCATATGCAACAAATGTGATGTTTTCCATCCACAGGGAGAAACAGAAGGTATAAGAAGCTCAGATACTTACACAATGACAGATGTGAAACGAAATGCAACAGGAGAATACAAGTGCTCTCTGACTGACAAAAGCATGATGGACTCGACCACCATCACTGTGCACTGTAAGTCAAGGCTTTTTGCACTCCTAGCTGGCTACAAACCTTTTGCACCTTCTGAGAGGGTCTGGCTTTGGTTCACTTGGAGTCTAGTTAATCTGCAGGAGAGCTAAATGATGCAATTGGTTTAAAGGAGTGTCAGGTCATTTAAATTTTTTTTTAAATGTATTTCTGTTTGAAAACCTTAACTTTCTCAATTCTTTGGCTTAGATAAAAGATTCACTTTGTAACCTTTGTATAGTATATGAAGTTATTGCACTGTCACATACACTGAAAGTGACGGTATTTTATGTTTCCCCATGTGAGTGTCTGTATGGCAGATTGCTCTGCTCCAGCTGGGCCTCACAAGCTGTACCACACTGGAACCCTGAAGGTCATTCTTCATAGTCAAAGCCACATTAGTCTAATACCCTTTCATCTTACCTCAGTGAAGCGTAAGACATCTGGAGAAGAGACTCAGGAGCTCACTATATTCACATAGAATAAGTAGAATAAGTTGCATTTTTTTTTACTTTTCCCAGAATCAGGTAAGATGTGGAGCTCAGTAAAGTTTCTTCAACTAGTTACTACAGTTATTTGCTCACACTTTATCAGAATCACTTTAAAAGCAGCCATCAAAGTTGCTGAATCATTGAAGCAACAGTTGTTTTTCAGTAGTTGCTTTTAATCTCTGTGTGAGAAAACAAGTGGAGGAACTCTCTCCAGATTCACTATACTATCACAGGCTCTGAAATGAAACAAACCAATTGTACTAGGTTTTTTCCTAAAAGCATTAATAATCTGTAGTCTTCCTAGTGGCATAAATACCTGTAATAGTTTACAGGTTCAGAGGGATAGGATGAATAATGAACTTTAAAGGCTCCCTTAGTACCTACATTTTACCTAAAAAGAAAGCTCCTGTTTGCAATACATGGTTTGATTAATTTCTTTTTTTTTTTTTGGAAGGGTACAATGCTTGTAGACTATATCTGTACATGAGTAACTGCAGTATTCCCTTTAATGAATATTTTACATTTAATGAGGTCATCTGTTGTTTTCCTACCCACCCCTTTTCTTTGCCAAGAGTCAGGGTACGTAAGCTCTGAGAGAGCACTGTACTACTGCCGCTGGCTGTCCAGCATCAAAGGCAGCTTGCTGGTAGTTTGCTGCAGTATAACTGACCTTTGTATTTTACTCCAAGTGGATTACATGTCTGCTTGTACTTCCATAAATACTTACTCTAAAGAATGGCTTCCACGGCTCCAAGTTATTTATAACAAGCCAGTTTTCTTTTCTCCGCTATTTTGTCTGCATGTCAGGAGAGCTTTACTACACAAGGGAAGCATGTATTTTCTTGACAGAAGTCTCTCCAGTGTTGGCAGCTAGTGCAACTACTCAGAACTCATAGGCACAATCTGCTACCTTACTGCTTCGCTTCACTTGGGGTGGGCTTGGTTTGGTTTTCCTTAAACACCTCTGGTATGGGGTAGTTGGGTAATTCCTGAATGCCCAACCCATGCCTTTTCTTTAAGCTAAAATGTTATTGCAGCATGTTTTCTTTTGAGGAGAAGTCCTCTGAAAAAAAGCATAAAGCTCATCTTTCAGTTGTTTACAGTAATTTTTCAGCCCAACTCAGTCACATTGAGTGCTTTCTCCTTCTAATGTACTTACATATTTTTGGTGTTAGAGCTTCAGAATTTTTATGCCTCCGTGATTTTTCTCCCTCAAATACTCCTTAGTGTAGTGCCTATCAAATCCTACTTCCTCTTTTGCTTTATTGCTTACCTTACCTTATCCCCATCTATGCTGTTACACCAAAAAAGCCTTCATTCCTTCATTCCAAGTCAGGGCTTTTCCTTCCCTCACCTCCAATCTTAGCACTTCATAAATGTTATTTTTTAATTTTCGCTTAAGACAAAACCTGCAAAAGAAAACAAAAAAAAAGTCAATATAATAATTTTAGTTTAAATCTGTGAAATGGTTTCTAGTAATTTGTTACATTTCAACTGTAGTGCTTTTACCCAAACAGATTTTATTGAGCATTTTAATTCCACTGGTTCCTTTCAGTGCCTACGTAGGGAAAGCTTCTTGCCGTTATGAAAAATACATTAGCTTATTATAGCCCTTAATATTTTTGTAGCAAAATATTCTGGCTCAATACCAAACTTTTTTTCCTGAGATGAATGTAAATTATGAGATCCATAGAAAGCTGAAAATTAGACATTAAAGCATCCAAGTTACCCGTAATGTTTATGGAAATACTTTATTTGTAAAACAAATTGAGGAGGGAGGAAAGAGTCTTTTCCTTGCCCACACAACATAAGGGACAAACTGGAAGACCTGAGCTTTTCCCCATGGGAACAGGTGCAGGATCTGTGCAGCAAAGTCCTAATTTAAAGTCTGTCAGAGTCAAGTGCTTGTGGTTGGCGTGATTTGTCCCTCAATAGAGGGACTGACGGGACAGGATTTATCTTGTGGGTTTGGGTTTTTTTTTTACACTAGGTTGTTAATTTTCTGCCAATTCTATTCCTTGAGGGAGTTTGCCCAGGATCAGATGAGCAAAACTGGCAGGGGCCAGGAAGGAAAAGGTAGGGGGCCAGTGCAAGACCTGTTTACAACCACTTACACTGCTACAGAAGCACAGCCTGTGCGAGGTGAGGCAAGGAAAGCACCTATCACTAGAGAGGATGGGTATAACTGTTCCTTAGCTGTGAAGAAGCAAGTGACTGTTTCATCCCACAGTCCCTTTTCTTTGTCCATTACTATAATCATTTCCACATACAACCTGGAAAGTTCCTCCTAGCAACGCTTTCCTTTCTGCTAAAGTGTGTTCTCTGAAGAAAGAGGTTTGCAAACCTTCTGGTCAATGAAATGGCTTAGAAATTCAGCATTTGTGTTACTCTGTTATCTACTCTGTAGGTATTATTTGTAGTCTTTTCTTGTGCTACAGACATACTGAAAACACAGGGGAAACGCCTTTTGAATGTTTTATGGGAAAAAAAAAATCTATTCTCAGATTCCTAGAAGTTTCTGGTTGTCTGCTGACGTATTTGGGGAGTTCAGACTACAGGAAAATGCTGGGCATAGTTTTCCCAGTCATAGCACAATATTCCATTGGAGGCCTCCTCCTGTCCTATATGCGCCATAGAGCCGCAAAAATGAAATATTTGCTCCAGTCTTCCCCACATTAATTCCATACCTCTCACATGGTGTGTTAATACATGCAGAATGCACTCTTTTGCCTCTTCCCTCTCCTACTTGGTATGCAAAGACAGTGCTGAAATCAATGCAAAACTTCAAGTGAGACCACATTAAGAACTAGCATATATTGAAAGCTGTGCCTGATGAGAAGTTTGTTGATGAAGAAGGTTTCAAAGCCAAACAGGAAACGTATGGAAAATTCTCGCAGCAAAGTTTTTCTTTCAATGGCAAGGAAAATTAATTTTGACAGTCTTCTGTATGCAAGAAAAATTTTCTTTTACTTCTGTACCAAGAAGAGATTATTTACTAATAGAGCATATAAGTTGTGAGGTCACAGTATTTACATCTCATTTCTTTGTGGACCCTACAGATAAACTGGCAAATGGAATTGCTCTGTACAGAGTTCCTAGAGGGGATCCTGTGTGAAACAGTAGCGTAATTCTGTACTTGCCTCATAAATCACCTTACAAATACTGCTCTGAGCTAGGCAGTTTATCTCACACACTGTAAATTTTCCTGAACTTCTATAGCAACTAAAACCATTGTGTAGAGAAGGATTGTAGTGTCCATTATATCACAGAAGGGGGAGGGGTGGGGGTGTGCAGGCCTGCTACCTTGGCAAAGGACTGTTCTGGTCTCAGTGTCAGACTTGCTTGAGATGAAGGCCAAAACCTTAATGAGCTTCTGTTCCCTGTGGTGCATGTGAGAGGAATCCCTCCTCTATGGTTCTCGGTGATCTCCTGGGTTTGAGGAGCTGTCTTGCTTCAAAGAATGAAAGGATAAGTAGACATTGAAGGAAAGTCATCCTAAAGGAAAAAAAAAACCCACCATACCCAAATATCTTAAGTTTTTTCTTCAACCACTTCACTGCCTTGATAGTTTGTGCTCAGGAGGAACAGAGCAAAAAGAAAGGCATCCCATGGGCCACCTGAATCTATATACAAATGTTCACTGCCTCAGTCCAGTCTTTTTTTCTCTTTCTCCTTTTTACTTGTGGAAGCAGTGGTAAGCACTGGGTTACCTTGTTAGTTGGACTTGCATTTACACTGATTTGGGGAGGCAGGGGAAGGAATCCCTGTGGGAATACAGAAACAAAATGCTGGTTTATGTCTTTGGTAAGATCTTTGCTTTACTCATGCACAGATGAAAGCACAGCTCCTGTGACCTCCCGGACTAGGCGTCGGACTTGCAGCACAGATAATAACGCAGACTAATAGTACAGGATGGACCCTAGCTGTTCCCTGAAGTTCTGCCTTTAATTATAATGGTGTTCCCAGGGCAACCACTGAATAAAGCCAGTAGCTAAGTTCACTGTTTTGTTAGGGAAAACGTGTTATTTTCGCTTTCCCCTACCGACTGAGATTTTGCCTTAAGCTTTTTTTAAACTCGGCTGAGAAGCCAAGAGGATGTTTTGCAGTCCTTTTCCAGCAAGTGCTGTATTCGTGATGGAGTCACGTGGGCTCGCCGTTCGCCTCTGTGTACGTCTGTGTGTGCGCGCATCTGCGATAGTCATTCAACCAGGCAACTTGGCTTACAAGCAAGGCACTGTGAGAGGGGAAGCAAAACAGAGGTTTAGCTTGGCAACTCTGCTTTTCTTTCAGTGCAGGACTTCTTTTTTCTTTTTCTTTTTTTTTTTTTCTTTTTCCCTCTTCATTTTTAAGAAGGAAGCGCCAGCCCCGAAAATCCATATACTAGGAAAAAATCTAGAGCCCTGTTTCCTGACCTGTCCTTTACTGGCTCTCATCCTGCCAAACATGACTATTGCTGACTCTGCAATTTCCCTGGAGTCAAAACAGGTCAGGCAAAGCTTGGGCTCTTGAGTTACACAACATTGACTTTTAAGTTGCAGATGAAAACACATCAAAGGACCTCATCTGTAGATCCCCAGCCCTGTAATTTAGAACTGTTGCCCCCTTCAGTCAGTACATCTCACACATCTTGTATTGACCATCCTCATCCTCTCCAGATGCTGAAGATAAAAATCAACTTGTTTCGTCAGATTCAAGAAAATTATCCCTTGTCCTCCTTATCCTCTTCTCCCCACTTCCTGTTCAGGTTAATCTGTCCCCACCTGCCCTTTGAAGCGAAGAGTCTTTCACTGAGGATGCTGTCCTACCTGGTCCGTAGCACACTACCCTCCCAGCAGTCTGTGCTTCCCCTTTCAAGAGGCACATACTGCTATGTGAAGTGCTCTCCTTCAGCTTCTTGTACCTCCTCTGTCATTCTTTCAGCAGTACAAGGTGAAAAAAATGTTACCCATTTGTCTAGTGATTAGGGAGTTTTTGCTTTTCCTTTTAGCTTGTAATTACAGTAAAAAGGAGAATGTTCTGCAGTGCCTATTTTAGAATGATTCTCTCCTCTCCCTTACTTGTAGAATTGATTTAGATTTTTATCGAAGAACTGAAATCTTGAATTTAATGAGTGCAATTAGTCACATTTTCTTTCCTTAATAAGCCTTTGAAATGGGGCAGGCATTCTGAGATGAACTTTTGACAAATGTTCTTTCTATCCTAGATTTGGATTTGCAGCTTACTCCTAGCGGAGAAGTCACAAAACAGATTGGAGAGGCCCTGCCGGTGTCATGCACCATTTCTTCTAGTAGAAATGCAACAGTGTTTTGGATAAAGGTCAGTAATTCATCTACTTCACACTTCATGTGAGTGTTCACCTCCTCACATTACTGCTGCAGCTTCAAGTATTTTGGAAGTAAGGAAGGAAGCCATTCATTGGGCTTTTTAAAGAACATTGTTGAGATAAGTCTTACATATATTGCTAAAACAAGAGCTACTGACTCAAGTGGATGAATAAAATCAATCACTGTAATTATCAGCGATGCCTACTGTAAAAAGAAATAGAACTTCTTTTTAATNAAATCAATCACTGTAATTATCAGCTCGGTTTCAGCGATGCCTACTGTAAAAAAAAATAGAACTTCTTTTTAACTGGTCTGTACCAAGCCCCTTTGAGAATCAGCTTCCCCTAAGAAGGAAAGCCCACTTGGATTCATTAACCATTTCCTCAGAGGCAACTTGGTCTTGGTCCCAGTCAATGCGATAAAAGGGCAAGGCAGGCTGAGAGATCAGATGCTAGCGGCTGGTGTTTAGTGGCTGATGAAAAAGGTAGCTGCAGTGGGTTTAAATAAAACCTGTAGTGCTGGAACCTAAAAATAAGGATTCCTGATGGTTGTTTAGTAGTGTATGTTGGTCTCATAAGCCTGGTTCCTAGAGGAGAGCTGTCTGTGTCTCAAACAGCTTGTATTGCTCGTGGTTTTGGCTAGCCCACTAGAAAAACTCAGAACTAAGAACTGATCGCATCTGTGCCCTTGATTTGGAAGTGAAGCTCTTCAAGGAGAAGGGAGGTGGCTTTTATAAACCATGATTTTCCACTTCTCATGCTGTTATGTTGCTGTCAGCTATTCAAATGTAGTTATTAATGTTTGAGTGAAGCTTTAATCTACCAAAGGATGTGAAAAAACTGTGGATAGTAGTCACACTTGTAATTTAGAGGTTAATGTATTCTGAGTTGGAATTCAGAGACTGACTCCTTACTTTATCAGGACAACACCAGAATGCAAACAAGTCCATCATTTTCAAGTCTTCAGTATCAAGATGCTGGAAACTACATCTGTGAAACTGCTCTACAGGAGGTTGAAGGGTTAACGAAAAGAAAGACACTCAAACTTATCGTGGAAGGTAAGGAAGCAGACAGCTGTGAGTATTAAGTGTCCTTTTCAAACAAAAATGGCTAACTGTAATACTGTTCTTGTAGGAAAACCTCAAATCAAAATGACAAAGAAGACCAACACAAATAAAATGTCTAAAACGATTGTCTGCCACGTGGAAGGTTTCCCCAAACCAGCAGTTCAATGGACAGTTACCGGTAGCGGAAGCATCATAAATAAAGCAAGTATCTTTCTCATTACTTTATTCAGCAAAAGACAGTGCATAGGAGATTCAGAGAGTGAGATTGAAGAAAGGAAGTCTGTTTCATTTATCTAAGAGAAGGTTAAGTGGTAACTGTTGCTACCTGGTACTGATGTGGATGATTTCTGATCATAAAGATCTTCTGAAAAGAGCAGGTGAAGGCACAGAAGTTCCA
Source organism: Heliornis fulica (assembly GCA_013399135.1). Taxonomy (NCBI): domain Eukaryota; kingdom Metazoa; phylum Chordata; class Aves; order Gruiformes; family Heliornithidae; genus Heliornis; species Heliornis fulica. The sequence goes on along the minus strand of VXBZ01001731.1, from coordinate 602,149 downwards.
TTGGCTGCAAGATGAAGCCAGAAGCTGAAAAAGAAAAGGTTACAAATGAAATATGCATTTTTAACTGGGGGTACTTAGTAATCTTACCTGGGTAATGTGGTGATTTTGCCGTTGCATTACAAATAATGGTGGGAACTACAGATCAGAAAGCAAATTGATGTGTGACGTAGGCATTAACTGAGTGAACGGTAATGAAATGTGGCGAGTACAAATGAGAAAGTACATCCAGTGTAGATCCTTCTGGATTTTGTGGGTTTTATCCTAATTTTTACAGTTGGTTTTGTGTGGTTATACTTGTTTCCCATTGGAAAAAACAACCGTAATGTAGTTATCCCGAGGGAGAAATAAGGATTACCCATACGCAGCAGGAAGAACACCTGGAAAATAAGCAAATGGCAGTATTTGTATATTGATTACCAAATCCCATGCAAAGCATTGCCTTGTTTTGTTTCAGCAGGAAAAGTAAATGAGACATCTATACAAGCAGTCAGAGATTGGAAATACAGCACACAGTGCTCCTCTGCATTTCATTATTCCATCAGGATTGCTTTAATCCTACAGAAATTATGTACAGTCATCAAAATCTGTCCATTGACTTGTAGGGCAGGAATTGCCTTGAAGCTGTATAAATGGTTGAAAATTATGTTCTCTGGACATTGCATTAATCTAACAATGACACATGGCAAATTTAAGGAACAGCTTCATTCACTATTACAGTATGGATACCACAGGTACTACTAAACACGTGTGGCTTGGCAGGCTAATGATTGGCATGGAAACAACTTGGAACTCCAGAAAGTGGAAAACCTACAGTGATTAATTTCCTCATAAAAAAAATAAATAAAAGCCAGCAAGAGGGAAAGAAATGATGACATAGAAGTTTATGGTAGTGGTTTTCTTTGAGTATTTTGTCACTTGGAATGTTTTTTAAATAGTTGAAAGAAACAAAAGCGAATACAGGTGAGGTTAACTTTCTCAAACTGCCTCTTTGCCAGTGGTCTTAGAGTGAACGCTGTAGCTACGACTGGATATTGCAGCCAGTGTTTTCTAGTAAATATTCACATTACCATTTAATGAAATAACATTTTTATTGTTACAGTTTGGAAAACTCAAGTATTTGTTGAAAGTGGTTTCCTTCTAAACATTTTTTATGTGCTATACTGATAACACATGTATTGTTCCTTACATTTTTCAAAGACACTAATCTTCTTTTTTTTTTTTTATACCTTTCAGACAGAGGAGACCAAATATGTTAATGGAAAATTTTCCAGCAAAATTGTAATTGCTCCTGAGGAAAATGTGACTTTAACTTGCATTGCAGAAAATCAGCTAGAAAGGACTGTGACCTCCCTGAATGTCTCTGCTAGTGAGTATCGTCTAAAGACCATTTCCTTAAAGTTAGAGTTTCCCACAAAGTACGCACGTGTCACACTCCTATGAAGAGTGGGTCTTCACAGTAAAGTCAGTAATAAGATATTTAAGACAAAATGCTTAATTAGAAATTCAGTCTGGACCTGTAGCAAATAAAATTTCTTCATAGCTTTGTGGGTCAATTAGCCTTCATGACTTTTTTGGCTATCTATTACGTGTGCAATATATTATTTACTTTTGTAAGTAACAGTACAAAATTGCAATATTTTTTAACCCTAAGTAATACATTACTTACAAAGACAAAAGTTTTTTTAATTAATAAATTAACATCATCTTTTACCCCCAAATCCCAGTTTATTATTACTGGAATGACTTGGTTCAGAACAGAGACCAGCCATACTGGGCTTCAATCAAATGACACTTTTCAATAATGAAAGGTGGTGAGAAGCAACAGTTTGTGGGAGGGTAGCATAGAAATACTGAATCAGACATATTTCTCATATTAATATTACATGTGTTGGATAGGACTCTTCAATTGGATATATTTTAGTTACAAAGGACAGACTTCTGCTTGAAGATAAAATTAATTACCTTGTTTGGCAAACACTGATTAAGCTTCAGTGTTTCCATCATTGTGGTAAATAGCCAGTTAAAGGTGATGTTTGGGTATAACACATTTTGTCTTTATTTTAAGTTTAACCTTTTTCATTTCAGTAAGTATTCCAGAATACGATGAACCAGAAGACAGAAGTGGTATGTATGGTTTTCTACCTCCATAACCCTTTCTTGTTGATTGTCTCAGTTCAAGATCTCTGTAGTGTCACTGAACAATTTCCACAGCCCCTCAAAGCTGGACTTGATTTGAAATAGCTAGTGCCATGATTGACTAAGAATGTGACTTTCTTGTTTTTAAGAACATTGCCTTTTTATATTAAAAAACCTCAGTTTCTGAGCCCTTTTCTTGCTTCTGATGGAAATTCTTTAGAAATGGTGTAATACTTTACTTTATCATAGGTCACCTCATTAACTTTTCTTCTTTGCTCCAGATGACAATAGCGAAAAGGTTAATGACCAGGCAAAGCTAATAGTGGGGATTGTAGTCGGTCTTCTGCTGGCTGCTCTGGTTGCAGGTGTTGTCTACTGGCTCTATGTGAAGAAATCAAAGTAAGAATTTATAAAAACCTTGATACTAAACTAAAAAAAAAAATCATAAATAGAAATGTATGTTTACCTGTTTTCCTTCCTGCAGCATTCCAGTAGTCTGAGTGGGGAAAGGTTGTTTCAGTAGGTACCTTTAATAGAGAAAGGAAAGCATTGGCACAAGCTGATCAGAGGTTAACAGCACCCATCTTGTGAGGTGGGACTTCAAGACTTTTCATAGATCATCACCTGTAATGAGCCTGTTTCCTGACAGCCCAGTCTGTGATGATTCTTGCATTTCAGTTTAGAACCTGCTACTTAACTGTGGGATGTTCCCTCTGTGTGGCTTTACTGGTGCTGCAAACTGCCTTCATGTAGAAGTCAGCTAGTTTACTTTGAACATGGAATAAATCACATAAAAACTCTAAACGATCTCAAGGAGAAGAGATCCTTAATTAATGTTGATATATACGTTGAGAACCCCAAAGCGAAGATAGACCTTGTGCAGATCAATTCATCTAAGCCATCCTAGGCATAGAACAGGATTTGCCAGCGTGTCCTGCTTGATTTCAGGTTTCTTTACTGCCCCACAGACTCACTGTAGAAAATAAACTGGGTGCTCTCAAAAAGTAACCGTGTTTCTCCACCCATGTATGTCCCCACACGTGTGTCCCCAGGGAGAACTGAGGGCAGGCTTCTGCTCTGAAAGGTTCCTGACAGCTGCTTCTTTACAGGGAAGATTAAGGCAATTAGGCATCACAATGCACAAAACAGTGCAGGTACAGAAGTTCAGCTCTTCCTTCTATAATCTTTCATTAAAATTAGATCAAATGAGATCTAAAGGACACCAGTGGGATTTTACTATGAACAAATGTGTTTTCATTGATGTGAGAGTACAACAAGGAATTCTCCATCTGCTTGCAAATACTGTTTTGGTTTTGGGTTGGGTTTTTTTGGATAATACTTAAGGATTTTACTCCAGGCATACCTGAGCAGGTTTGGGAAGTTTTTCAAGTGAAGAATTGCTAAAAATTACCCAAGCACAGAATCAAACTCAGATACTATACGGGGGAAAAATACAGTTTTTGCAAAATTTACGCTTCTTTTGGTAGCAATTAAAAAGTACTTTTAACATTGAGTTCCTCCTCCCACATTTTACTACCAAAGTGATAATGCCTAGAAGTCATTTTCTTTTGTCTTTCCTTTTCAATGTGAGAATGTGATTCACTGGTTTGTGTTATTTTTCTGGTTTGGATATAAGGAGAGCAGAAAAAGCTATGTGCCTCTTCTTGTGCCATATGTAATGCGGGGTGAGCTAATGAGAATGTTAGAATATAGCCCATCCTTTGCTGAGATGCAAAACTTTTTCAGCTTCAAAGACAGGATATAGAATCATAGAATGATATAATTTTTAAGGCTGGAAATGACCCCTAAGATCATCCAGTCCAACCATTAACCTACCGCCACCAAGTCTACTCTTAGACCATGTACTATGACCATATAGCATATTCTAAATGGACAGACAACACTACCTCATGTTCAATGTCTTTTCTACAAGCTTAGAGTAAAAATGAGAGCTAGAATTGATTAGACAGGTTCACTGGGACCAAAATGAAAATCCTTTTATAGTTAAATAGTAGTATTCATGTCTGATGCATGGCTGCTGGCCTCTGAAACCCTTAATTGATGCATCATCACTGACAATCTCCTGTTCTCAGCATATATTTAAGTTGATCTGTTGTTACCCTCCCTGCTCTCTGTACTTGCAAAAGCAAGCAGAGTACCAGTGCCTATGCTGCTGAAGTTTTCAGCATGACTTGTAACTTAGAAATCAAAGCAGACCTTGCAAGGAAGCACTTTACATCATCACACACGTGTCTAATTGCAGACACCCCCCCATACAACCCAACAGTGTTAGCAGTTAATTTTTGAACCCACCCAGCCACCCTCGAAGAGTAACTCACCTAATCTCTATCCCCAAAGTGACGCCAAAGGAAAGTCTGAGAAGGCAGCAGCACAGAACTTTCCAAGTCTGCCGAGGCAAGAGAAACGTTACTTTTTTTCATTATTGGTGTTGTGGTTTGTATAATCTTCTATTGTCTTGTCATCCACACTAAGTAGGAATTATACTTGTAGCCTTGGAATATATTCACAATAAATCACTTATATAGTTATTCACTGCCTCAGCTCCACTCGATGCGAAAGCTGATTATTGCCACATATTCTTTTCACTGTGAATATTATCCCATAAATCAGGGACTCATCTGTATTCCACACCCTGCACCCAGCCCCCTCTGGACTAAAGAGTTGAGGCTATGTATCCCAGCATGCTATGTTTCTCCTTCATCTGAGCAGAAGGCCAGAGACTTATTTTCTACCAATCCCTCCTTTTTCCAAAAAGGGATATTCTAAACCAATTTGCACATTACAGAATAGAGCTTAGCACTTCAGGACCTCTCCAAAATCCTTGTGTCATACCATGGTCAAGTGATTCTAGGACACCCATCTTCAGTCAACCCTTCACATACAAAACCTGCACCTTGCCAGAAACAGCTGAGAGCACAGCACAAATTAAAGGTTTAGAAAGAAAATAACATGCTCACCACGCTGTATTCCTGCTCTCTAGGCAAGGAGGGTTCACGTGGCGATTGGACCTTTTGTTCTTGCTCCTTGGGTGTGAAGGTGCACAAATCTCAAGGCACATAAGGCTAGATGTGAGTTCACATGGCTTAAAAAGTGGTGAGGGAAAATTCATCCAGGGAAATGAAAGCACAGCAGCCATCTTACGATTGTTCACGCTCAGAGCGCACCGAACGCTTGAAAAGTCTTCTTCGGTCAGAGTAATCAGGACCATTACAGGTGTCTCTGAAACTGAACACTTGAAGCATAACAGCTCTGCTTTCCTGATATGCTGTAGGAAACTAGGGCATGAATCTCAACATGGCAGGCCAAACACGTCAGCAACTTGCTGTGTGTTTGGAAGAAGCCTCAGCATTTGTATTGTTCATCGTGTGACGCCCTCCCATAGAAAAAAGAATTACAAACATCTCAAACAGTCAATTCATGTCACAAAACTTACATGAAACTGGCACAAGTTTAAAAAAACAAGCCACTCAATTCTTGACAACTGTGCTATTTTTCCAGTATCTCTGCCTTTTTTTTTTTTTGCTACTGATGGGCATTTGAAAATAATTAGATAAACTGGAAGGCAAGGCAAGATTGGAGCAAAGACAAAGAGGTTGCAGGTAATCCAGATTTGGATGTGTAGAACCATGAGCTCCTAGAATTTTTTTTTTTGCAAAAGTTCAGTTGAACATCAGCCATGCCTTTCCAAAGTAACCCAGGCTTTAATGAAATTCTCAATTCAGCACTGAGAGCTACACTGATGAGTATTCTCTCACCTGTTACCCTAGCTTGCAGTCGTTACAAGGACGAAGAGTGCTGCAGATTTCCTTCCTTAAACAGCATTGAGGGTGAAGCCTAGACTTGTGAAATGAAATCAGGAATTAAAACCCAACAACAATTTCTGGACCAGCTCTATGCAGTCCATATTTACAGCAGGCAAAACATTTGAGATGGAAAAAAGCCTTTATGTCAAAAACAATGACATGTACAGTAACTAAACAAAATCCCTGCAAATAGTGCCCCTCAGCACACACACACTCCAGAAAAAAAACCAAAAACCTCACTGGGGTACTACTTACAGAGAGATTTTGATTAAGATTCCCCAAGGATAATTATTTTCCTGAGGAGCAATCATAGATAAATGTAAAATATGAGCCATAATTTTAGCAGGAGCTCAGAATGATCCATGTTTTACAAATGAATTAAAAAAACCTCACCTCAGTCTAGAGACACAAGTAAACTCATATTCATAGAACCAATTCCTCACTGTTCAGAAGAATGTGCCCAGAGCATTCCAAAGCGTGGGCTTTGCTTGTTGAGTTGTAGATAATGTTGAAGTGTAGGAGATGGCCTGGGCAAAGTGGGCTGTCTTGCACTTTTTGGTAAATCCTCAGGAATATTCCCATCCATCTGGACCACGTTGCCCAAGCTGCTCCAATATCATCAGGAAGTTGCTCTTAAATGGAGCAAGTTGAGGATGTAACGCTCAAAAAAAAAGAAAAATTAAAAAAAAAAATATAAGTAGGCATTGCCCAGTTGGCAAAGAACCATTTGTCCCGTGCCTCAAGTCACCTTGTGAGCAATGGAAACCATGTTTTGACTCATTTCTCAGTTAAAACCCAGGCCACGTCTGTGGAGCCCCAAGGGTTGGTGCCGTGCCAGGGTCGCCTCTTAAAGTGCTGTTGGCAGAGCGCGGCCAATGGGTCGCACTGCTGCCACTCGGTGCAAAATCACTCCTCTGTCTCCCAGTAACGCTACTTAGCGCTAAAAAAGGCAGCAGTATTGCTTGTGCTGGGGTGGTGAATCTGCCTAGATATCAGTATTTGGGGAACAAAACTCCAAAAATTCAGCAAGATCACAAAACCACTAGAATTAAACTGCCATGTTTCAGTCTTGGCCAGTGAGAATGTGAATCTGTCTGATTTTCAGACATGACAAACTGCCGCGTCTCTCGTTTCAAGCAAGTGGCGCACACCGGCCTCCAGCAGCGTTCTGGCCTGCCTGCCTCTCTCGGAGTCAGAGTGCTGCCTGTTAAATCTCCCACTTGCTCTCGTGTTGGCTCTAGGAAAAGAGAGATGCCATTTGGTCAGGGGAACAGTTTTAGATGAATGCAGAACTAAAACAGAGCATTTTAAACCTGATCTCGCTGCAGAATCTCCCAGGTTTAGTCACTGACCAACTTCAACCGAGTCATAGTTACGGTTCCCTACACTGTTAAATGTCACTCAGGCCATGTGAAATCCAGTCTATCTGGGCACTGTAAAACTCTTGATGAGAGAGGCCACAAAGAAAAGGATCACTCCGAGCCATGCCCATGGTGTATGCAGTCCACTCTTGTCTCCAAGAGCAGGCACAAGCATTGCATTATGTGAAGGCAGACAGGCGTGATCCTGCTTTCTTACCTCCAACTCATTTCAGCTCAGGTAGTTGGTGGAGTCCAGATCATTTCAGCTTTTCATCTCTTTTCCTACTGGCTCCAATTTTGTATGACTTACAAAAAGACTCATCAGCCACATGGCAAGCCAAATCCTCTGCTCCACCTCAACCAAACCTTTTTTTTTTTTCATTTTAAGTGATTTGTTGGTTTGGCATTTGTTTCTTTTTTACTAGGATTAAGCAGATTTGTGGAAGGTTATTAAGTTCACGGAGGGTCAGTCTCTACCAAAGCATTGACTTCTGTTCTTCATTGCATCTTGCATCCTTTCCACACTTTACGTGCTCCAGGTTTTGACTTCCAGAAGTAGAAAGCTACTGCACAACACAAAATAGAACAAGTCACTTTGTGATCTCAGCATTTCAAAACTTAAACTTGCCTGTGATAAGCAGAAGTTTGGGACTTTGTGGCAAGCGAGCTTTCAGCACAGACACCTTGCTGTCAACCACGGCAAGCGTAACAGAGGCACTCTGAAACCCATAGTGAAAGGTAAATGCAGCTTCAAAGCACTAAAACTTCCAGCCACTCAAGAAATAACCTACTCTAAAACAGAAACTATTTTTGTAATGGCTCCCTTTAGCCTAACAGGTAGGATTTGGGGCACAGAACCCCATACCCCCTGCTGTGCACCTCAAACACAGCCCCCCACCCCAGAGAGCAGCATTCCAGCGGCGCTCCCAGACTCATGGAGGGTTTGTTGTGTTCACACCCCATCAGAGCAGCCTCTGGGGCGGGTGTCCAAGCGTGTTCTCCTAACATTGCTGCTCGAGGTGACATCCACACGTAGAGGCACTCAGCCACTGCTAGCGGCCTTCGCTCAGATGGAGGACACACACAGAAACGCTCCGCTAGCAAAACTGGGGATCAGCGGGTTCGGGAGGTACATACCTGCATGGTGTCAGCGTGACATGTCACACTCTCTCGCTAACCTGTGTCTTCTTTGTATTTTGCAAGTCAGTGTCACTACGGGTCTTTACCCTGAAGCAAGGGTGAGCATATGCATGAATCTGTCACCACTGACGTTGCTTTTCTGTAGGGAAAACAAATCATCCATAGAGAAAATGCGTGTACGATAATCTGCTTTGACACAAGGGATTTACTTTGTCCCACTCAACGCATTCGCCCATTTACATTTTAAAAATTGTGGCCTTCAAAATGTTATCGCAGCACTGCAGGAATCTTTCACCTTGGCAGACAGTGAGGCTTCTCACATGTTGTTAAATGGATGGCTTAGTGGTTTTATTGTGTTAAGCTAAACTAAGCACTTACCTCCTTAACTCATCTCAACTTCTCCCATTAAGGAAGACCTGCTATTTTAAATGGGACATACCCCTTTCTGCCCCTCCCCTCGCACATTCACCCAATCACTTCCTTACCTGGAGCTGGTCAGTCACTGCTACCGCAGATCTAGAAACCAGAGTGGGTTGGCTGGGTTTTTGTTCCAGTGTTGCTCAAATTTTCATTAATATCTTCAAAGTTAAAGAGCTCCTGAAAAGCTCTGAAAGTCAGTTGCTACAAGTACACAAAAGGTTGCTGCCTTGATCAAGATACCTTAACCACACTCATGTTTCACTATGCCTTAAAGCAAACTCTTGTTTATTGGAATAAGCCACACAATTAATTTGCCAAGAAACATGGATCTGCACAACAGGTTTAACCTTACTAAACACCTGCTAGCTCAGAGTAATTCTGAATTCCTCAAGAAGCAAGACACACACAGCCCCAGCCCCACTGCAATACTTCCTGCAGTACCAATAGTAAAACACCGGTGGGGGAACTGGTGCTATTGGTCTATTTACAGACATATGCAAGCCTGTTGCTCCACTCAGAACTGAACTGTGAGAATGCTGTGTAATACTGAGAGGGGAGGAGATGGTGTCCTTAATGTCAGGATGGGAGGAAACACTGTAGATGTGCAAAAGTGACCTTCTTTTCTCATTATAGGACAGCATCAAAACATGTAGACAAAGATCTTGGAAATATAGAAGAAAACAAAAAACTAGAAGAAAACAATCATAAATCTGAAACTTAAGAGGCAAAATGTGTCATCATTCCAGGTAAGTGTTTACAGCGCTTCTCACCTATTTGCCCACCGTTTCTCCCCAGCAGTCGGGGCTCACAGCTCAGAGCTCTGGCAGTAGAGTGCCTGACAGCTGCATGGTGGACGGGACAGACAGACTGCCCCAGGCCAGTCAAGAGTTCCTACCTGCATGTGCTCATGCCAAAGAAGCCTGATGTTTAGGTGTAGCTTGGTACTTGGCTTTATTTTAATCCATGTACTTGGGGAAATGGAAATGCAGATATGTGCTTAATACATCACTCCTTCCCCTGCTGACAGCAATCGTTTCTGTGCCTTTGGTCAGGTTTACTCCTTATCGCTGCAAGAGGCACAAAACCTGCCCCAGAGCACAAGTCATCCTTTTAACTCAAGCTTTCCCATACTCACACTGCTACCAAATTCTACCCTGGAAAGACACACCATATGTTAAGCCAGTAACGATTCAGCGGGTACGGAAGTTTCCCCAACCGTCATCTCTGTAAAATAAACCCTCTGCAATTAACGAGGTAGATATGTAAATTCTGTCAGGAATTAACTGGAGCGCTACAAAGCGCCAACAGCACCACCCCGTGTTCACATGTATATACACCACTGCTGACTATACACCTGCCACTGCTGCATCTCCCCCAAAATAGGGGTCTGGACCATTTTTCTGACCAAACGAGGCCATGTTAAATTAACACAGCAATAGTAGCGTGCCTTCAGCGCAGTCTTCTACTCTAATTATTTGGCTTAGTCAAATCAGTAGGTCTACGTAAAGGAAGGCTTTTCCATATAAACTTACCAGCCAAACTTATATCCATATAAGCTTACCTTATAAACTGAGGGCTTTGCAACAGCTGTTCTTACCACGAAGGGAAGTATTCTCCTCATTGAACCCCAGAAGAGAGAACTCATCCTGTAGCTTAGACACGGAGTAGTCCCGTTGTTTAACGTGCTCTAAAATGTGTAACTGGCTTTACCTTTTGTATTTTCAGAGAATACATATAGACCAACTGAAGCATGAACGTGGATTGTATTTAAACACATACAGAGAAGTGACAGCCATTCATGGTTCAAGTATTAAACAGATCATACTACCGAGTTTTCAAAGGATTTTAGACACAATTATCTCAAGCTAAAAAAAAAGAAAAAACCCACAAAAAAAAAAACCAAACCCCAATCAACCAACCACAAACTAATGTTGGCAACAGCCATGATACTAGGTCACCATGTTGTGTTCTGTTTGAAATATTTTTTTGTAAATGTCTGCACTGAAGATTTCTTTTTGTTTGCCTTTATGTAAATTTTTTACGTAGCTATTTTTATACACTGTAAGGCTTTGTTCTGGGAGTTGCTGTTAATCTGATGTATAGTGTGATGGTTTTATTTCGATTGTTTTTATGACGCCCTTTGAGCAGGTACATGTCTAATTCTGATTGTTATCAGTGAAGCCTCCGCTTTGTAGCGAGCCCCTGGAGTGTAAGATTGTCTGTAAGGAAAATGTCAAGCTCCTTTGTCATTCCTAGAAGTCGCAGTAAAGAGGAAGGGTGACAGCTGTGACAAGAATAAACTAAACTGTTAATAAAAGTGAACACTTAAAAAACCCAAAAAGAAACCCAAACAAACAGCCAGAAAGGGAATAAAGAGTTTCCACAGAGAAGTCTGAGCACTGAGCAAGGAGCAGGATGAAAAATTCCTAGCCTGCCTACAGACAGCGGCTAATAATCATTTTCTTCTAGAGCCAGACACATTCTAGTGACACATGATTGGTCGCCTTTCACCTTAGAATTAGGATGAGGAACTGGAATTCCGGATTAGTTTTGATTCCCATGTTATCCGCTGCCTTAAAGTACTGTACCTTTTCTCCGTTTCAAAAAGATACCGGTCAGAATTGGAAAATTTTTTTAAAAAGTGGTCATATCAAAGCTGCATTTTTTTTCCACAAAAATAGAATATATATATATATATTTTTTGTGTGTTTTTGTTAACTATGCTACAGATATTGAATGCACCTTGAGATAATTTTAGTGTTTTTAACTGGTACCTAATTTATCAAACAGTACATATAATTGTAACAATGAAATGTCTATGTATCTTTAGTTACATCCAAGTTTGTAACTTTATAAACATGTTTTATGCTTGAGGGAGGGTTCAGAACGGTACTGATGAGAAATCGCTTTAGGGGAAACGGCGGCTGCTGGAAAGTTGTACGCGAGGGAGAGGAGCGCCCGCTTGGGCGGAAGGCGCAAGCAACGGGCAGCTTCGACGGGGAGGGACAGTGGGGTGAGCAGAACATCAGGTTTCCATTGATAAATATCCAGGGAAAAAAGTAAGTTTTTATAGACTGGTAGGCAAAAATAAATAAATAATTAAATAAATAAATGAATAAAAGAAACAGGTGGGCGATAGGAAATGTATTTTGCCACTTTTGCATTATTTAGGGGGAAGAAAACACTGTTACTTGTAAATTTGTAAAATGTTAAATGTCTGGGCAGTAGTGACTGATGTCTTAATAAAAGCTTCCTGTAGTGCATTGGCATGGATTAAATACATAAGATGTCCTATAAACTCTATGCTGTATACAATATTAGAGGGAAATCCTGTTATATGCCTCTGAACTTTGATTTGTTACTGTTTTATTTGGCAAAAAGAAAAAAAAAAATATAATCTTGGTCAATATTTAAACCAAAGTAAAATAGGGGGAAAAAAACCAAAGTAATTTGTTTTGCATGGCTAAGCCATTCTGTTATCTCTGTAAATATTGTGATTTTTTTTCTTTTTAGAATTTTGTTAAAAAAATTCTAAAATTTTTAAACACCTGTTTTTCCAAAATAAAAACGTGAACACACACACAGACACACACAAAAGGTTACTTTATATACAAATATATCTTTGGTTTTTTCTTTTGGTGCAAGAACACTGCCAAGAGATACACCTTTTTTTAAGAAAACCCTCAGTGGGCGTGACTCTGAGCAGGGAACGTGTTAACAGCGTCCTGTGAAGGAGTGTGCAAACATCACCTGTCTTGGTTTATAACACTACAAGTAGTTTTTAAGTACAGAGAGAAACCTCCAAAGATCAGAAGGGAAAAAGCATAGGGAAGGGCTGAAAATTTTCATACCACTGCCTGGGGAACACGGGGGGAGAGGAGAAGAAAAAGAAGAGACGTCCTTTGACTTCTACAGCTACGGGAAAGGAATAAAAGCATCTCCTCCCCTTGTGGGGTTCTGCCAGATCTCCTATGCACTTTAAATCGTCAATCCTAGGAGCTGGGTTTTGGCTGCTCCAAGTTCACTATAGGCACGTTTCAAGAACCAGGAGTGCAAAAGAATTTAATGTTTCTATCCATGCCTAAACAACAATAAAACTGAAGTATGTCTTCACTGGTTCGTCTGAAATCTCAGTTTATGGGGACAGGGGGAGAACATGGGGGAGGGCGCACACTTACCTGGAGCTTGCGCTGTTGCAGACTCTCCTCCTGCAAAGGAGCCTCTGTCCCATCCGCTGGCATGGAAAGTCCTTTGACCTGGAGGGGCTCACAGAGGGTGAATGGGCCTTCTCATGGACCAGAGGGTCAGGCCCTAAAGAGCATAAAAAAAACAACAAAAAAAGGCAAAATTAAAACAACAACAACAACAACAACAACAAAAAAAAACCCCAACCAACCAAACAAAACAAAAAAAACAAAAATACCCCACCCCAAAACCTTCTAAAAGTGCATCCTGTGGGTCTGTACTTGTGACCTGGCTAAAAAAAAAAAAATTACCCTAGTGATTAATCTTGGGGGGGGCCTGTTCCAAGCTGACTTTGTACACCACCTCTAGAATTCAGCTTACCACACACAGGCAGGAGAAAAAAAAACAAACACCAACAACAAAAAAACAAACAAAACAAAACAAAAATTCCCAGTTCACAAATGGTTTAAAGACATGGCAAGGAGGGGGAATGGGCAGGAAAGAGCTGATCCTCTTGCCTTAAGGATGGGAAATAAGGACAGTTTGTGATGTCCGTTCATGGCAGTGCAGGATTCCGCTGCTGAGCTTAGAAGAAGCCAAGAGGGTTTGGCTGCCGCCCTGGCGTCCCAAGCCACCGGAGTCCCCAGGAGCAGAAACACCAAATCTGTGACATTCCTCAGTGTGTAAATCCGGCTGTGGAAACACCCACACAGGCACACGCAGCCTTCGGGGAGTGGGGAATAAGTACTCGGGGTCCACACAACATAAAGCATCAGGAGGTGTTTTGTCCCGGTTCCATGTTGTCGGGCTTTACCACACCGATGGCTACCGCGGTGCCAGGGCTCGCAGCCGGTCAGAGCTTCGGCGGGTGGCGAGTGCTCACAGGCGGCCTGCCGGTGGAACAAGCGACTGATGTGCTCCTCCTCGGCTGGATTGTGTCCATGGCTGGCCAACAGCAACCCAGCACAGTGGTTTAGGCACTATGACACACTTTTTCCTGGACAGAGCGGCTTCCTGCTCTCATGTTTTGAAATGCAAATAGGATTTATAAGTAATTCTAAATTCTGTACCGATTATGACTTGAACCTTATGAGGTACTAAGATGAGTTTTATCCCTATTGGTACCAGCCCATACAGACAGACAAATAATAAATCTAAATTTAGCTCTTTTTTCTTTCTTTTATGATAAATTTCTTTAGAGAGTATCCAATATTCACGTATTACCCTCAGCTGGTGGCTGCTGCAGTTAAATCTGATTTGCTTGTAGTACCACATGCAGCTGGATACCTTCCTGTTGACTTCATGTTTAGACAGCCATATGTATGTAATTATCTGAGCTAAGATTAAGCAGTGACATTTGAAATGAGATCATGACCTCCTGTGTCAACCACATCTGTGCAAATGGTTCCTGGGGTTTCTTTTGACTCGAGTGTGTCTCGATCCAGGGGTCTGCTTCCAAGAACTGCCCAGTACAGAGCAAAAATCAAGCCGATTTCTCCTCCAGGCAGCAGAGGACAGAGGGAACGCAGGTGGTACTTCACTTTTTCTAGATATGTGTGTCTTCCAGCCCCTGAGGGGTTCCTACACTCTTCTGGAAAAGGGTAGCAGCATCCTCAAGCTAAATAACAACAATTCACTCCATAATTCAGTGCTGGCAAGATGGACTTCAGTCTTCCCCCACGCTGGTCTCCCAGGGAGTGAACACATTGCCAAGGAAGGTAGACAAGTTGCCAGCAAAGCAACTAGCCCACCCACCACACACCCTTCTCAACTTTCTGCACTTTTTCGGTAATGCAGCACATACTTTTAATAATCTCAAGTGTAGCAGACTTATCAGTCAGAAACTAAGCTTATTAGTTACTACCAAATTACGTCAAAGTCAATATTTGAATTAAGACTAACTCCAGCCAGCTCCTCACAATCCTTTAAGCATCCCGTAATTCATACATTATACTAATTTACATTCTAAATAGAGACATTTATTCTGTTAGCAGCAAGGCATTCACTTTGATGGAGTAATGAATTTCAGCTTGAAAAGGCAGAGCCTGACAAATTATTAGGAAATTTTGTTCCTTAGTGAGAAAGCATTAATGTACTTCTCTTGCCACTCCCCTCCCACGGGTTGTGCCTGTTCTCATGTTCCACCTGGTGATACAGCTATGGCTTCCATTGTCTTCTGTTCCCTGTCCTAGCACTCGTTTTCACATCTCCACTTCCACATGGAGTGATTCTCTGCTGCCCTCACCAGAATCTGTTTATTTGTAAGTTACTGAGTTCAGAAATAACAAAACACCCTGAGATAACTACCCACAGTTTACCACAACTATAAATATAAAACGAGTGGTGTAAACAGGAAAAAGTAGAAACATACCCAACTTCCTGTGCCTGGACTTCTCCATGTTCATATCCATTGTTCTGGAGTCCCCTGGAGCTTCCCTGTTTTGGGAAAATTGCACATCTAATCCACGCTACATATTTATGTTTGTCTTCTGGAGCAACCACCACACGTACGGAAGCCCCAATTCCCGGGAAGTGGCTGGACATCACCTGCTGATGGGAAGTAGAGAATAAATCTTTGGGATATTTTCCTTTGCTTCTGGCACAACGTTTTGTTTATTAAACTGCCTTTATCTTGACTCACAAGAGTATTTTCTGATATTTCTCCCCTACCTGTCTTGCTGAGGAGAGAAGTGATAGAGTGGCTTGGTGGGCACCCTGGTGTCCAGCCAAGGTCAACCCACCACAAGTAGCTAGTCCTGGACTTGAGGGCACAGAGGGAAGAAAGTAACATCCTATTTCTCTAAGCAGTAACAGAATAAACTCTATTTTGATATAGTAATCTACTTTTTTCTAGGAAAAATCAGTCCCACTTTCAGTACAAACCTGCATTCAACCTCACTCAGAAAATCTCTCTAGATAACGAAGCTTACATTGAAAGAGGCCATCTACAAATCCCAAACAGGAGAAACACTTTCCGCAGCTCAGAAGTCACATCATCCTGATCCTTTTTTTTCCTCCTGGAGATTCTGGCCAGCGCAGTAATCACCTGCATTGGTACATCACTGATGACAATCTGTTTTCTCCAGAGCTAGAAAGCAAATACAGATTCAGGTTTGGTTTTAAGCGCTCAATAATGTCCACACACCAGGCCCGAGATTTCATTAATACTTGCATCTATCACAGGAACATCTAGTCTAGCCTGGACAACAGCATATATTTAAAAGGAAGAACATAATTGAATCTAAATTCAGGAAATGAAATGAATTAAAGAATCAAATAAAACCTCATATAGACAAAATATTTCCACAAATTCAATTTCAGTGATGTTGATCTAAAAGCTCTTTCTGGTGTTATTACTCCAAATAAAGAAAGATCACACTCATTTCCACAAATTTAAGAAAGTAAACACACACAACACACACAACTGGCCAAAGTGACTGCACTTACTAAACAGAAAGCAACAGGATATGGAAATCAGATCAGACAGACTTTCTAATAAAATTAGAGTTAGCAAGATCACCAGCGTGGGGAATGAGCTTGTTTCAATTCGATGTGCAATGTCTTTCTAACCCCCTCTCGCTGTCCCCTGAAGAATTCTCTTTGCTGTGCCGCCTGGCTTCGCTCGCGTCTTCCGCACAGGGCCAGGCCCCTGGTTTTCCTAATCCAAAATATATCAGGAGTAACAGTGGAAAAGCAGGTTTTTTATTTTTTTTTTTCACTAAAATGTGTACATATATTATAGGCAGAACTAAGAACTACAAGTTTGGCAACAAAATCCAGCAGCGGTTGGAAGCTCTTGGGAAAGTGCCATCCGTGGACCACCTCCCCTCACAGTGCCATCAATCATCTGGTCCTTCAAGAAAGGGGTTAGACAGAAGAGGCAAGAGTAGGATTGCCAGGACATGGGAGCATACCTCACTGGAAGAGATCTTTAGCGATAGGTGCATCTTTTTCAAGTGCAGATGTTTAAACCACAAAAGTTAAAGAAGCTGAGGCGGGAATGTTGCCGTGGTCACTGACCTCCAGGCATGTGCAGCTCTCTCTGAAGTGCCCATTCAAACATTGCTCTCACCTCGTTATGTGTCCAGTCTCCTACACAGGACACCAGCTGAAAGGTGCTAAAAGCCGTCCTGGGGCAATCAGAGCTATCCTTTATCAACCTGTTGCTCTTAGTGGGTGTCTTTAGCTCTGGCTGAGGAGTCATCAAATCCCTTGATAGAGCTCCAGAGAAGGAGTAGGGAATCTATAGCATCTGGCACAGGTAAATTCAACAAATTAACAAATCCATCTAGCTCCAGATGCAGAGGACAGAGATTTAAATACTGCAAAGTAACAAAGTAACCATCAGAGAAAGCAAGCAGACAGTTGGCATTAAGCAAGATACATTTGCTTCCAAAGTTTTAAGGAAGGTCTGACGGCTGAACCAGCGGAAGCACCCTGAGCAGAACTTGCTGACACATTAATCCAGCCCCAACATAGCAGAATGTACCAAGAAAAATTTTTAAATGTTTGCATTTCTCCAATCAGCAGAGTCCAACTCTGAGTTCAAGGATGAACTGAGAGGGAAAAACCCCCAAATTTTCTTGTGATCTGTGACAAGCCTCTTCCATTTTAAGGAATATTGTGACCAAACCCAAACATCTCAGCTTCCTCATTATACATAATACTCCCTTTATTATAATATCAATTCTTCCTTCAGTGTAAAAATCATCCTTCGATGCAAAAAAAAAACCAAACCCAAACAAACAACAAACAAAACCCCCATAAATTTACATGAGGGAAAGCATTCAAGTGCATTTCAAGGAATTATTAACTAATAAACCCTTCTCAAATGATATTTTAACACTCTCTTTTCTTTCATCCAACTAGATCCTGACACAAGACTTGTATAATAAATAATCCAGCTTAAAAATGCATGACCACCCCCAGTAAATCCACTTGAAATCCAGGGCATGGCCATTTGTTGCTGGCCGGCCATATGGAAGAGATGGGGTGGAAGAGGCACTGAACACCACGTTATGCGAACAGCAAAGGCGAGAGGATTTTCTGAGTGGGGAATCAGCCTCTCTGTTTCCACCCACCCAAATGAGAATTTTGGTATGAAGACATCACAAATAGCACACCCATTATGTATTACTGATGCTCATCTACATGGAAAAAAACATCACATTCTGGCTAATTCAAAAACTAACACAGCATGACAGAGGTGATAAGAGAGAAACTGTCGGGAGATGAGAAGGAACAAATAATGAAATGACTCATAAGACATCAAAGCTGACCAAGTATCATTAGAAAAGATTCAAAGGAAATTAAATCAGGAATGAGAATATTCTCCAAAATCAACTAAACCAACTCCTGTAAATTTCACTGGAAGTAAAAAGAACAGACCCAGAAAAACAAACAAACAAACAAACAAGCCAAACATCTGCAATGTCAGCTATAAAGTATCCAACCAGATTTGGAAAGCTGATTATAAAGTTCCAAGTAAAAGCTGAACACCCCTCCCACTCCTAAACAGGTACCAGAATCCAAAGTTAACTTTGGATTCTGGATTCTGGTAATAAAAAATAAAAAATATTTACCAAACATACCAGAGACTAGGACAATTTTAACTGTGTAGGAACTAATGACCTACAAATGGGATTAAAGAAAGAGCTCTAAAATCACATACATCACATGTAAGGAGGGGCTCAGAAGACTACAGACTGGTATTTACAATATGTTTGCAGCACTCCCTTACTGCCCTGCATCTGCAGAGACACAGCCATGCAACACCCAGTTTCAGAAGAATCACCTGCCAGGGTTGTTGTCTGAGGGTCTGACTCTCCTCCTTTCCACTGCAGGTTTGAGACATAACTGATGGGGACTAGAGTGCTTATTGGTTAATCAAAATATTACCAATAATTAATAAATGACAGAATCATAAAACTATTAGGGCTAGAAGGGACCTTAAAGACCATCAACCTCTGCCATGGCCAGGGACACCTCTCACTAGCCCAGGCTGCTCAAGGCCCCCCCCTCCCCCCATCCAGCCTGGCCTTAAACACCTCCCGGGAGGGGGCAGCCACCACTTCACTGGGCAACCTGTGCCAGGGCCTCACCACCCACACAGGGAAGAATTTCTTCCTAATATCCAATCTAAATCTACCCCCTTCCAATTTAAAACCACCACCCCTCATCCTATCTCTACATGACCTTCTAAAAAGTCCCTGCCCAGCTTTCCTGTAGGTCCCTTCAGGTACTGGAAAGCTGCTATAAGATCTCCCTGGAGCCCTCTCTTCTTCTGAATCAAATAACCTAATTAACTAATAAACAGACTACTGTTACCAGTTCACATTACTCAGCTGACTGTTACACACAGCTACAAAGCCAATGTTCATCACTGTCTAATCCTGTTAACCACACACAACTACTACTGAAATACAACAAAGCCGCCAGCCTTCTCTCACCACACCATTTCACATTAAGGTGTGAGTTAATCCTCATGGCTCTACCTTCCTACACTAAATCTTTCCAAGCACAGACCTGATGGGTGGCCCAGTGAGTTGCCCCAGAGAGTCCTCCTGGCATCCTGGTGGCCTAAGGCCAGTGGGACAAGTACACTGTCGTTTGTGAATTCTCATATCTTACTGCTGGGAAATCCTCCCTCCTTTGTTCTTTACCCAGTCTTTATCCTTCTTGCCACTTTTCCATTTCTAAGCCTGCTGGTTTTGTTCCCCTTGGACCTCTTCTTCTCTGGTCACTCTCCTCCCAGATGAACCCTGCTTGTACTTACTTCTTCACTCATCACAATTCTTACACATCTGTATCCAAATTCAGTGGTTCCAATACCAGTACTGAAGCAATGTCGGCTTCATCAGGCCTTACCTGAATACAGTTACCTAACGGAGGGGTGGCCTTACAAGACAAACCCACTGCAGCTGCCTGGTTCATACTGGTTGCCTTTAGCCTACATGTTCTCTGAGGCAAATCTTCCTAACTGAACCTTGATACCACCACCAAGTTCCAGTTAAGAACAAGCTCCTTCCTGTCTTCTGCATGCAGAAGTCTTTTTCCAGACTGTTTCCATTCACATACATGACCCTGCTCTCTCTTAGCTGATGGATTACAAAGCATTGCCCCTGACACATGCTTCGGGCGAGCTGCAGGTTTCCTGCAGAGACCTTCCTCCAAATATGAGACCTGGTACCCCTGCAGGACAGCTTGCTCCCACAGTGACCTGAAGGAGGACAAAATCTATAGATGTCAGAGCCAAAGAAATCATTTGCGCAACAGGCAGAGGTAGCCTCGCTGTGATGCAGCACAGAAAATGAGTTGGTTTAAACCTACAACCTTCAATAAGGTAGAAGAAATGCTGGTTTGCTCCCAGTCCCCAGCCCCACACCGCCCTGCAAATCAAGTTGACCTAGCACTAGCTACGCAGCGTAGGGAGCACCCCAAGCCAGTTGCACCAGTGCCTGAACCTTAGAGTTCACCCTCTCACACTTCTGGTGCCTGAGCTAATGTGAGCAAGCATCCTCGGAGCAAGAAATTGTCCCGCTCAAACGTACCATGGGCAGGGAAAAGTCTTAGGTACAGCATCAAATCTTACAGGTACCATTAAGAGGGGGGTTGACCAAACAGAGTTAACTTTACTAACCACAAAGATCAAGCAGTCATCACATAGGTACCCCTCCTGCTCCCTAATCACTCCTGACAGCAGGTGGAACTTGGTTTTTTTTGGAATTAGCAGTCCCGTCTTCCCTCACGTCAGAGATCATTTCCTTCCAGTACAGCCTCGGCGCCTGGAGTGCGCGGCAGCGTTAATAGGTTTCTTTTCCCCCTACTGATGTCGAACAACCTATGATTAATCACACTGTCACCGGATCCTATTCTGATGAGAAGAGTAAGCTAAGCATTATTTATGTTTCTAAATACGTTAGGCAGCTACAACATGGCTTTAACAGTTGACATGCTGAATTTCTGCCACGCTGGCATGAACGGCAAAATGGCACCTGTTGAGTGTGTGGAGATCTGCCAGCTATTTCAAGCCCCTGCCTGAAGTACCCAGGCCCAAATGAAAAGAAAATAAATTACAAGAATCATTTTCTCCTTCTCTTCTGAAATCTTTCTGCAGTAAAACCCTTAAACTCCATTACCATTCCAGGTAACATTACTGGGGCAGTTGCTTCTTGCATATAATTAACCTGTTCAAGAGGTGCCAGTGATGTCACTTGCTTTAACAATTTCCAATAAAAAGGTTTGACTGTGGGAATTGTTCAGAATTTTCACAGAATTGAACCAGGCTGCAATCTGCAATGGCTTAGATGTCCCAGGGCCCTTCAGCTGGGACTTCTCCCCTCCTGAATGCTCACCTCTGGCAAGTGACAGCAACCTACCAGAATTTTCCCAACATACATGCTTTACCTTATTCATTAAAGGAAAAACTTTCCCTCCTCCCTTAATATTATTTTTATTGCAATTAGATTATTTGATAGCCTGGGTGTTGACTAAGTCCTAATGCATATATCCTATGATGTATAGCAGCTGTCTCAAAGCCCTGTACCATGCTCAGGACCTCACAAGGAAGTCAGATGCTCTAATTTTATTACCAATTTCTTATTGAAAGCAGAACATCAGACCGCAGCTAATCTATTCTGTTGACACAACAAGCATCAAACTCCTGGCTTACTCTTTCCTAATCAGAAGCCTAATCAAATTTTACTTGTTAATATGAGCTGATTGTTAACCTGCCCAGGAAGGAAAATATTTTTCCCCCCCAGTTATTCAAGACAGGACCCTTCTGGGCTCACTGGATAAATCCAGACTCCAGCAAGTGGTGGTACAGACCTGGCAGCATCTTTTGCGTGGGTGGGGTTTTGTGACCCCTTAAACGATGGGCAAAACCAGCCATGAATGAGCAAAAGCCCAGCTGACACCCTGCTTGTGTGCAAGGGCCCTTCTGCACGCTACACCCCAGGCTACGCTGAAAAACATCTCCCACATCTGATGGAGCTCCAGATCTCTTCCTCACACATGTCTGCCAGGAAGAGGCATGTGCTGGGTTACAGCCTGCTCCTCCAGCCGTCCTCCCCTGTGATGCAAGGTTATTGCCGCTTCCTGTGCTGCTGGCAGCTATTACCTAACTGCCAGCTGCGCTCCTCCTCGCCTTCCTGCCTCTCCCCGCACTAAAGCATGGATAGGTCTGGGGTGCATTTGAGGGCAAGAAGCCCGTTGCTTTGCAGGGCAGCATGGGAGCATCCCACCCTGCAGTACTCACCCAGCCTCAATGGTGTGTCCAGGGAGATGGAGGAAACCTTGCAGGGAGCCTCTGAAGGGAAGGTGGGAGGAAAGGCTACAGAGCAGCAGCATCAGACGCGTCAGGGACCCAAGGCGTCAGCGTGACAGAAAGCAGGGGAGCGGAAAACGCAGTTCCCAAAAAAAGGGAAAGATCAAAAGCCTACAGAGAAGCTGAGGAGCAGGGAAAGAGAGGGGAGAGCACAGATCTGGAAGAGCAGACAAAATGTGTAAAGTCAGAGTAGAAAGAGCAGGATGGCTGGTGCAACGCAGGACAGGGAAAGCGGCCAAGTGAACATAGCAACCCTCAGCAAGGTAGTTCAGTGCTACTGGGAGAGGGCATGCTGTGAAGGACAGACAAGGAGCCACAGGAGGAGGACAGAAAAGGACAATTTTCAGGGAGATGATAGGAGATGAACACCCTCAATGCTTTTTCTTGTTTTGTACAACCACTGTTAGTAACTATTCTACACCAAAAACACACACTGGGTTTTTACGTGCAAGGACGCGCTGCGTAAATAGAAACACAGAACCGAGGATTAAAGACAAAGCCTATGGGACTCCACCTTGTGCTTCAAACTCCCATGGGCAGGCACACTCACAGAGGATGAGGGGACATTTAAGCACTTATATTGGGACAGTGCTGCTACTTGAACATCGGGGACAGGAGGGAGGGGAAGGGCTTTGAGCATCTCTGAAAAACGTGCCCCTCTTCAGAGTGCAATCCCTCAAGAAAAGGGAGCAGTGACTAGAGGGAGATAAATTATAACATGCTCTCTCCACCACGTAGCAACAGAGATAAGCTCTCAGCACAAATTACTTGATTTTTCTTTTTTTTTTTTTTGAAGGTGAATGAGTAAACAAATCCATCTGATGATAGATGCATGTCACCATGGATAGTTCAGGAAACAAAGTATTAAAAATTGCATTCTAATTATGGAAAATCTTAGTGGAGTTAAAGCATTTGGGGGTCATCTATCAAAATTAAAGCACGTTGTGATTAGAGAACCACATTAGGACAGGATACATCTTGCATTAAAAGGGAGTTTTCCAAATTAAAAACAACATAGAGGGAAAAATGTCATTCCTTTTAGCTTTTGTTGAAGTCTTAGACAACTTGTAATTAATATGCATGTACAATAACTTGTAACTTGGAGGGTAATATCACTGTCATTTGCCTTTTTAAAACTTGGTAATTTTAATGCCATTTTTATTAATATGATTAATGCAAGCCAGTTCATGTAGATGGGAAGGAACAGAAGTGAATCAAAGTTAGCTGTCTGATTCATTTAAATTCAAATTGGTAGGACTGTGTAGTCCTCTCTGGCCTGAGATATCAAATGGAAACGGGAAAAAAAAAAAAAAACCCCAAACAAAACCTCAGGGAAATTGAACCATTACTTACAGAAGAGTATAGGAAGTTATCACCCAGTTAATGGGGCTTGTTCAACCACACTTTGGGACATAATTGTCCCCTCTGCAAAATGCCAAGGTGACGTGGAAGTATTGCAGAGGAATTTTAATACAAGACGATGTTTTGTAGGCTGTAAAAGAGTTTTAGATTGACAAACAGCCTCCAATAGTGAGCTGGAAAATTAGAGGGGCAGTTTAATCTACTCTGCCTTGATTTAAGCTCATTAGGCTCGAAAGGTCTGCTGAAACGTGGGGCTGCCACTTATGAGAAATCAAGCTTTCTTTTATAATAGCCTATTGTACGAGAGCACGCAACACTGCAACTCAAGCCCAGGCAAAGAGAGGACCAAAGTGGTTGGCAGCCTGAAGGCCAAGCCTCTAGCACCTCAGTTAAAATTTTGTATCCTGGCCTCTGCAGATGTGTTCAACTCAGCTTATCAGGAAGGTCCTTCAGAGGACACAGTTAGCCCCCCTTGTTCAGAACACAGGCTTTGAATAATGTGTCCACCTGTCAAACAGCTCTTGGGCTCTTTTCGCTTGTTTCTTCCTCTCTTAACAAAACCAGCCTCAAACAGCAAGACTCTCTCTACTTTCTCCCTTCCCCTGCCTCCTGCCTGTTCATCTTCTGTGTGATCTCCATGCTGGAAAGCCTCCCTCATGATAGCATTTCTCTTGATAGAAACTGAAGCAAAAAGAATCAGTCTTCCAGCAAAAGCATTTTTTTGCCTGACATTAAATACCCATCAAAGCATCTCAATGGCTACAAATCTCTCCTGCCAGGTTTACGTATTTGCCATGATTTTATCCTTTATCTTCTAAATCCTTTCCATCTTCAACCTTGCTTTATTTGATCACTGTCTCCCTTTTGGTTTTGACCTCACAAACTTAGATGTGTGACTTGTGATTGGCACATGTAAGTAGGCAAAAGGAGGAGGAATGTAGCCTTCAAGTTCTTGCTTGACCCACACACTTTAAAAAAAAAAAAAGATCCCAGTTACCGAGACTGCAGATAATACACAGCACCTTCTGCAGCAGAACCACAGCAGACATAGAGTCATCTTCCTTCAAAGCACATTTGAAGCAAATTCTTAATTTCCAGGGCAGAGTCAAGATATCACACTGCCCCACAGTCAAACAACACCCAGGAATATTTTGTTAGAAGACGGTTAAAGTAAAATAGATGTCCCTTCAAAGAGGTGCATACCATTATACAATCTTTTCACAGAGCACTGACCTTCCTGTTACTTAACCAAGTTGTTACAAGGTCAAAACCATTCATTTCAAAGCACACAAACATATCAGGTTTCATTGGAAAACTCATTAAAAGATTTACTAAAAAGCGGATTTAGAAAAGTACAGGAAACAAAAAAAGCCAAACTAAAAAACCCTGTTACTCTCCCAGTCTTTAAAATTAGTCCCTTCTCTTTAACAACATCTCTCTGCACTATTGCAACCTACAAGCTCTCACAGCTTTGAGCTGGTTTTCAGGTCTTTAGCTCAGTAGGCTGCTGTTTAAGGTGAAACTGCATGTTATTAATAGTAACTGTGGAGAAAAGTCAGCAAAGCCAAGTAGATGAGGTCCTATTGTTTGTATCTTCTGACTCCCCTCTAGATAGCACCACAGCCTTCATGGCTATCACACTTTCCTACAACCCTCAGGACATGCTAATATATGCTTTTCCATTTAGAAGAAAACACCAAAGAAACCAAAAAGCAACAAAACCCCCCACTCAAAACCAACCAACCAACCAAACAAGCAAACAAACAAAAAAAGAGACTTCTCCTTTAGTAACAAGGACTCACCATCTTAAACCTGATCCCATAGATACCACAACACCATGCCCTTGTACCCATCATCCTGGAACTTCAGTTCATACTGGGTGGAAGTAAGGTAAGCACAGGGTCTGGTGTGAGGAATGGCGTGGGACCTCTTTACCATCCAGCAATTGCACCTTGCTCAACTGCACAGCTTCCCTTCAATAGGGCACCTCTGCTGATAGAAGCTGCCACATCAGCACTGCCTCCATCTGGAGTTGACAAGAGCACTGGTTGCCCAACCAGTTGCAGTCACACAGCCCTTCACACCCTCAGCAGCTACGTCACTGATCACATCTCACCACAGTCCACAGTGACTCCGAGACACCCCTAAGACTCTCTTTAACTTGAGGATTCCCCTGTGGTCTTAACCTGAGACTCCTGTAATCACCTACAGATAGCCCTGCATTTCACTTACAGATAAGGAGTTACCATTCAGCATCTCAGAGAACACTGAGGAGATGACAGTACCATAGACTCTAAGACAAGTATGATTCTTTCCCCTGTCAACCACTAAAAAAACCCCAAACCACACACAAAAGCAAAAAAAACTGGCACATTGAAAAGCTTAAGGCCCTCAATACTGTCAGATTGAAGACTCTCCAGACAGGCACTGACTGCACTTTAAGCAACACTTTCAGAGCTGGCCAAGGCAGCTAAAGGAAAAAAGGTACTTCAGGATGGCACAAACACCCGAGGAACAGAGAATGGACAGACAATGAGCAGCTTCTAATGAGATGGCTGCTACTCACAGTGGAAGAAAGAAGGAGCAATAAAGCAAAACGTTATTGTCAATGAATGTTCTTAGACAATGAACACTGTAAAGAAGGAGGAAGATCGTAAGGTGACATGTCAGGACCTTGAGAGGGGCACAAGCTCTCACCAGCTGTGGTATTTAGGCTGCAATAGCTAGCAAGGGTGGCAATATATGATATCAAAATTTCCTGAGGGAAGTGCTAATGACAGAGGAATAGTTTCCTAATGAGGAAAGAAAATGGAAAGGAGGAGGGAAGCTTAGAGAATATATAAGAACAGATATGTAAAAGTATATACAAACATATAAAATAAACCAAGAGAAAAATGTAAAGTTTGAGATTAAAAAAGTTGAGGGGAGAAAACTAGCAGAGCACCATAAGAAGAGAGCTCTAAGGATATAATTTAAAAATGAGCATCTGCTTTTATTTATAATAGGACTAGAAGAGAGAATGAAGGTTCTAGGAAATATCCCAACTGTTTAGAAAGGCAAGAAGAGTTCCCTCACTGACTTATTTCACATGCCTGCAAATTAAATCTAATTGCACTTCACAAATCTCTGGAAAGGAATCTCAGCATCAAATGATTTTTTCCTGATGAAAGTGCCATGCTATCTTTCACAGTTACTGATACTCAAGGAGTAGTGCCCAACAAGATACTCATTTGCTTATGCTCCATGTTTTCTAGGACCAGGGGAGTCTCTGTAGTCAGACTCCTGATTTTGAGGCAGCAGAAGTTTGGTTGAGGAAGGGTCAGAGGAAGCCAATGTTTGTTCCATTACATTAAAGAAAAGCTTAGTGAAAACAAGATACTTCAATTACTTCAGGCTAAATCCCTTTCTCATGGCTTTAGCCCAGATCACCTGCTTTTAATCGTCTCTCACTTCAAATCACAAAGCCTTTAAAATACATACCTTCTTTCTATCTATTTGGTTGTTAGATTGGTAGAAAAGAGACACAGAGAAGTCAACCTTCACTGACACAGTTATTCTCATACCTTACAGCAAGGGCTGTAGTCTGTATGTCCTAGAACAAGGTGTGTTTCGAAAGATCGAGATCCCTTCACCACAACTCAGACGTGTTTGGATCTGTCCTTGCACTGAACCTTCCTCCCTTTTACAGTCTTCATGCACTGGGCAGCCTTACAACCCTGGTATCTGAAAATGAATCAACAAACTACCACAGATGTGTCTGACAACATGTATGCGATCAGACTTGCACAATCCACACAGTGACACAATGACAATCACCATATCCAGCCACGGGAATAAGTACTGCAATTAGAGGAGAACTGATTTTTGTCTCTGATACATGCCCATGAATACTCATGAATTTGTAAGTGCTTAGCTTACAACTGGACAGAAGATCAGATAATGAAATGTTTTTCTGCCTTTTTACATCTGATACTCCCACAGTGTTTAGGAATGTATGCTTGGCACTGATGTCTCTGCAAACTCATGTTCCTGCACTGGACACATAGATTTTCTTTTTTTCTTTCAGCTTACACTTAATACATCATCTAGAAGTAGGTTTTACCACCTCCTTTCCCTCTAAGCAGTTTCTCTCTCTCCTTTTACTTCCATACCATCTAGATGCAGAAGACCATCCCTGTGCTACTGAGCTCTACCCTCCTGTTCCTCCATAAACACAAGTGCTTCTTGAGGAACCTTTTCTGAGTCTCCATATTCCAGCACAGTGGGAATGTAGACAACACTGCCACTTGCATCAAATACAGAAAATCTGGAGAAATAGTGAGAAGCTAGCAAAATCTCAGCATCAAATGAAAGGGGAGAAAGAAAAAAGAGAAATAAGAGAGGAGAAAGAAAAGCTGTGGACACCCACACGAAGAGAAGCCCTGTCCCTTGGCCCATGTGAATTTTGTTTTCCCAGCATAGGTAGACAAATGCCATTGTTTTCACCTACCTTTTGAAGTCATGATATCTCCTGCTGAACCCATGATGGTTTCATTCTTCTTTTAAACTAAAATAATTATTTTTTTTTTTGCCTGTAATGCTTTGTTCCATCATTTACTGTCTGGCCCATCTTTGCCATTGATCACAGTACCGTTGCAGAAAGGGAAAAGTTCTTACTCTCTTGGCAGAAGGAGGAGTAGGTGTTTTATAGCTTCCCTTCTGCCTTCTCCAGCATGGCATGCCATGCCAACCTCCACTTCCAGAAGTGCAAGTAAATGAGTTACACTTATGATTTGTATTTAAATTCCAATTACCATACAATTAAGCTACAACCACACTTCTAGACAAATAATATTCTCACAGCATAAACAAAGGATGAGAAAAGCTATGAAGATTGTTTCTTAGGGACAATAAACTAATTTCACATACCTCTGATTGTTTGCCACAAGGGACAGTGCTTTACACCAAAAGGATGCCTCTTTCTTTGAATACCACCGCTACTAAAACAGCTTTCAAAGCATTTTGAAAACCGCATGCACCATGTCTCATGGAATCTGCTTCTCCACCAAATTATTCTGATAGAATTTTCATAAATAAACCTCAACTCACAAACTGCTGATTTTACTCAACTGAATTTAAGGTGAAAGTGACGTCAAGGTAAAGGATTGAAAATAATTCTGACATACACCCCCCTCCATAAATCTGCACGACACAATAGTCTGTCATTATCTTCACCTCATATTTTGAGTTTCAGCCTCAGAGACCATTTTCTCTCCAAACCCAAAGGCAAATCCTAGCAAAATGTCCTTCTATCAGGGTATGTAGAACTATGGCTTTTTAGAACTGATCCCTTGGTTTGAATAAGACCCAATTCATTGATGCAAATGTAGAACACAAAATATGTGCCAAAGTTTTAAGGACTTTCCTCTTCTTTCTTATTCTTGAATCCAAGAAAGCCCACTGTCATTGCAGCTTTGAATTAGCTGACACAGAATCACAGAATGCTTGGAAGGGACCTCAAAGTCCTTCTAATTCCAACCCCCCACTGCCGTGGGGGGCAGGTTGCCCAAAGCTCGATCTAACCTGGCTTTGAACACTGCCAGAGATGGGGGGCTCCCTCTGCCCGTGTTAATCCATTGACATGCAAATGAAGCATTGTCCAATTTGTTCCCAGTTGCTCACACAAATGCAGGAGTGCTCTCCTTGGGACACTCACAAAGCAGCTAAGGGCCTGGCTCACCAAACTTGGCAGTCTCTAGATGAGCTTCTGTACTTAAGCTGAAATACACATAAATCCTACTTCTTGAGTGATAAACCTTACACAAACTTTCACTAGCACCACAGAAAATAAAACCTCTTCGCTTTAGAGATATGTCTCTAGCCCTTTACATTTCAGAGAGATTAAATATTACAGGCAGACAGAACTCAAAAGAGGGGATCTCTCTCCTTTCTTCCCCCTTTTCTGCCTTCTATACACCGGAAACCCCGCCAAGGGCACATGACAGGGCTTCTCTGGGTAAGTATGTTTGAATTACAATACCAATAGCAGCTACTGGTACGTACTGTATTGGCTTTAAGTACACCAATTAAATCCAAAAAACATGCTGCACTATCAGAAGTCACTTTTGAAACTGGACCACCTGAAACTGAGGAATCCCCATTGCTCCCCAAAGAATTTCCTTGCATTTGTGCAATACCAATTCTCAGCGTGCCCAGGCTCTGTGTACATCGAGGCCACTGATAAGCAGAAACCATAATCACAGCATGACTGCTCTGAATCTGGAAAACTATTTCCACCACTGCATTAGAAAGTGAAACCCTGATTTCAATGCTGAGAAAACACTCACACCCTATTTTAGCACTGAGATAAAAAAAAACAAACAAGCCACCCCACAACCTCCCACTTCAAAGAGTAGCCTGCTGCAAGTTCTGCACACAGCAGAGGAATCAATGTGTAACTGTACTGCAGGCTGATGGCACTCAACAGAGGGCAACGTGTTGAATTAATTACTCAAATTACACAGCTGGGTAAGGCTTAAATGGTCATGCCTGTACCATAGAATTCTAGCCCC
Source organism: Heliornis fulica (assembly GCA_013399135.1). Classification (NCBI taxonomy): domain Eukaryota; kingdom Metazoa; phylum Chordata; class Aves; order Gruiformes; family Heliornithidae; genus Heliornis; species Heliornis fulica. The sequence continues at coordinate 571,842 of VXBZ01001731.1, read as the reverse complement.
AATTTAAATTAAATACACCTTATTACTTACACGTATTATGAGAGGATGTCCTCTGTTCTCAACATTTTCTAGATTTAACAGGTTCTCCAAACCAGGCTCTAATATAGAACTGCTGAATGACAAATGAGGTTTTCTTTGCTTAGTCACTTATCTGCAAGATTTGATGAACTTTTTCATTATTGATTTCAACACCACTTAATTCTATGAATAATTTTGTCTTAGAAGAAACACATTTTTGTTATAGTATTGAGAACAAATAAAGAGCCTATATTTTCTGTCTGAGACTTGCTATTCATTTAAAGCAGCATTTACCGGGGCTAAGTGCCATTATCTACCATGATTTTTGTTTTAGCCAACAATGTTATTTCAATTTCTCATTTACTTCTGGTGAAAGAGTCTTCATTGAATGAGATTTTTTTTTTTTCTTAGAAGTATTTCCTTTGTCTGTTTTCACTTTCTTCCATGCAGGTACCTCTGTCATGTCCCTCCTTCCCCTATTTCCTCAGATGAAGTTTCCTACCCTGTTTTTATTGACTTGCCACTAAGAGATAGGTAACAATGTCTCATTTAAACAGTGCAACTGTTGGTATAATTTCATAAATTATATAAAGAGAAAAACTTTCTTAGTTGTTGATTAACCAATGAGGGAAAAAAAAAATAGTAGTTGGAGAATATGTGGCCTCCTGTTCAATATATACCTTGAAAAACAAGGGAGAAGAGTACCGGCATCTTCCTCTCCACGGACACATGTGCAAAAGCTTACAAAAACTGAAAATTGATTGATACAAGCTTTTCCACAATAAAAACCATTCTCTCAAAAAAAATTTAAATCAGTGCTTCTCTCGAAATCACTTCTATCCCACGAACACATGCTACTAACAAATCAGCCAGCCAGCCAGCCCCCCTCCACGCATCTCCTACGGCCATCTTGACAAGACTGCTGTAGTCTGGAAAGGGAGAAGACCAGGCAGTCTCAAGAGGCATGGGTATTACTGCAACAGAGAGAGCACAAATACAGTGATGATTCAGTACATATAATACAAGGTCCCATAAGGGCAGATCACTGGAAAATAAATTTCAGTTCAATCAACCACGAAAAATCAATCCACGTTGCTAAGACAGTTTGTACACCAAGAGGAGCCCCTGTGTATTTAGCTGTTAGTCCACACGTTTGTACTCATCACTAGCAAGAAATTAACCTTTGTCTTGTGCACCCCATCACAGGAACCTTCTGTGCTTCTTGAGGCAAATCACATCAACCTCTAAGCAAGCACGGCAATGACATGGGTTTCAGCATAGGTTGAATTTTACAGCATTATGCTCATGGCACCGCACGTGAACACAGCAAGTTACACAACCACAAAAAATGAAAAGTATACCCACATTTTTGAATGAAGCCACAGACAACTTAAATTTGGCCTCAGCCTCTTAGGAATTGTTACAGGCAGTGGTTAAAATAGGAACCAAGAGCCAGTCTAACGGCAGATTCACAGCCTGCAGCAGTGCCCTGGTCAGCCAGTCTCTAACATCATAAAAACTAAGCACAGATACAATTAAGAATCTGCCTCTCCTAATAATCTCAGAGTCTGTTTACTCAGCAACACCAACACATCCACAGAAAGGATGCCACGGCCTGAAAAGGAAGCTGTTTAACTCTAAGCCAGTTTTGTTTATCACTAATAGTTTTCTTGGCAGATCTAAACCTCAAAATAGATTAAAAAAAAAAAAAAAAAAGACTTGAAGGACCTGGAAACTGGGACATTAAATCACTGGCAAAAAGACCTTGCTACGAGAACTGACCAAGCACTTTGTCACACAGAATTTCGGAGCTGCACCAGACCACATCCAGGTGGGGGTGAAGAGTAGTAGCATGATGGAGAACACTAAATATGGGGATTAACTATGGTGCTGGGCACTAAGAAATGATATATGTATAAGGCCCTACCCATGGGCCCCAAACATGGTCAGATTTTCCCCACTTCAGTGGGCACTTGCACACCACAACTCAGAAATTCCCTCCTACACCCATGCTTTGAAACATTTATTCTTCTAAGATGTCAAGACTTTGTTTTTCTGATGTTTTGCTTTCTGCAACAAACTTCTACCTGTCTTCTCTGACCCGATTCGCTCCATGCTTCCCTATTGTATTTCCCCTTCACCTCCCCATTCACTCTCTCCCCTTTCCATCACACTATTCCTGCTACCCCGAAATAAATTGTGTCTCTAGCACACCATCTTCACCACCACTGTGCTCACTCAACTTCCACACTCTAAACTCTTCCCTCACCACCCAACTGTCTTGGCTTTGGAGGATCTCTTCCAGGTGGGCAGTCTACATTTGTATGGCACCTAATGAAAACCATCCATTTCTGTTAGATTTTAGGACAACTGCAACACACACCAGCACATCCCACACTGCCCTCTCCCACCCCTCCCAGCAGCACCATGCAAATCCAGGAACCTTCTATCTGAAGTTATGATCAGAAATACTGTTTTACCTAAAAAACTACAAACTTAGCAGCATCACAACTGACATGTGGGCATGACTACCTGACAAACAAAGAATTAAGGTCTTTTGGGGGCCATCAGTAGAATCATTCAGATATTGCTTTTTTACCATTTCTGTGCAAAGCTTTTCAAGCTGCTGTTGATACTCATTTCTTTGACATAAAGGTACAGAGCTATTCTTTTATCCCTGCCACTCATTGTAATCAGTTGCTTTAGCTGCAAGTGACTCTCCCAACTTCACTGTCACGCCTTACAAAATGTATTCCATCAAACTGCTCCTCACTCGGTACTAGAAGTAATCAAATATAATTGTGACTTTCCAAGATACAAACCACGTGTGATGGACACACTTCTTAACTGTCATATCGAGACACAAGGCATCCCAAATACAAGGACTGTTATTAGGAGAGGATGTCTTTATTGGTTGCTTTTCACATTGCAGAAGCAGAACAGGGATCTGCTTGAGTCAGCACTGGATTTCATCTCTGCCCCTGGCAAACAAACCCCATAACAGAGAAGTGTATTTCCATGCTGAAAAGGGTGTCAGAGACACGAATGAAGAAGACAGGCTTTCTCACAGAATTCTAAGCTCATTTTGGACAACCATGTTCAGAGGGGCCATTCAGATATGACACAAAAAATCTGTTTAACAATTGGGACAGACAAGACTAGCAGAACGCTTCTGAGGGATTACAGAAGAAAACACAGATGTGGTCACAAGCTGAGATGTGAAACCATCAGCTGGGTCGTTACTGAGATGAAGGATGGTTGAGGGCGCTGTGAAGAGATTTGGGGTGGTAGGAAGAGAGGAAAAGCAGTCTCAGCAGGAGCAGATGAGGATGCAAACCAAGCGATGTGTCTGTGTGGGACAAAGGCAGGGCTGAAGTGGACCCAAGCCGGGATGCAGAGGTATTCGAATTTCAGTGTGAAGTAAAGACAATGAAAATTTTGAAATATTGGTTCAAGAATTGTATACAGACCATATTGGATTAGTAACAAAGATGTAAACCTGAAGAGGAACCACCTGAAAGTCACATGTTTAAGCAAAACAATAGCTTCAGAAAACACGGCCAGGCACTATTCTGAGGTAATTCTGAATGGCTGGTGATGTAGATTTACCGACTCTGTACATCAGCTCAAGTACAGTGATATTCATCCAGCAAGTTAACAAAAGACAAGTTCTCCTTAGGTCACTTACTGCATTGTGGCCTAATGAAAGCGAGGGAGCATTATTATTTTCAGGGTCCTATACATTACACAGATGCATAGAAGCAAGCTATCTATTCTTGAGCAAATATATGCACCTCACCAGCTATCTAGAGAAAAAAACCCTGTCTTTGAAAACATGGATAACAAGTAGCTTGATTACTCTTCAGACTCAGTTCAGCTATCCAGAAGGAGCAGCTGCTTTGCAGAGGCAAGTACCACAGTCTAGTTCAGAAGCCCCCAGGCTGGCATCAATTGGAACTCTTCCCCTCCGTGCTTCACCAGAGTAGCATGTAGTAGTGCACGCACATATACACAGCCTTCAAAATCCAAGATGATAAGCTTGGAAAGAGGGACATTTCCACTTAAATCCTTATGAAGCTTTTGGTTGTTTTGCTACCATTGAAAAGCATTCTGAGCAGTGCATTCTCCACAATCAGAAGACCACTATTCAGTGGCTTTGTGCTTTTGTTTCTAGCAGATCATGGAATTAAGTTTCACAAATTTAAAATTTATTTTACAATTTAAGATCAAGAGATTTGGGATTTAGGATTTGAGTAAGAATTTTCCCTGGTAGACATGAAACCATCTAAGGACAAATGGAATGTTTGGGTGACGAAGTAACACATAGTGGTTTAAAATCCAAATTTCTCGTCTTCCTGGTGCATACTCATGGCAACAGATAAATGAAGGCAGGTATCTTGTACAGAATTAATGACCAGGTCTACCAAACAAAAATTTCTGAAACATTCCTACAGCACCCAGCTGCTAAACTCTGATCACAACATAATAAAGTAAAATCCATCTTTCACATTGTAAGAGTAAAAATGAAAGAAACGAAGAAGGAAGCTATAGTACTGAACACAAATGTACCAAACAGTTAACTTCCCTACTCAGTAATACAACTAGTGACCCACTGAATAGACAAGGATTTAACTTAAAATGTTTTAAATAAATAATAATAACAAAATTAACTTTAAAAAAATAATTTAAAATACTGTCAATTTATAAGCTTTTACTACCAAAATTTAGAAATGAAGTAACATATGGGGATGAAAAGTGAATGTGTCTCAATACAATGATTCATCTCACTTTAGAGCAAGGCCTCAATTTTGTGGCTTATGAAACACTGGTTGCTAAGACTCCTGCACAGGTTATGCTTCTGAAGCCGTGTATGAAAAGTGATAATACTCAATAACAGAGAGACAGAGTCTTGAAAAATCACGGACCAACCCAACATTCTGTTAACATTAATTTTATAAAATACCTTACAAGAACAGATAAAGAACTTGAGCTTACATAATAACCAAAATTCAAAAAGAATATTGAATAAAATATAAATTAATTGAACACATCACTAAGTTTGCCACATGTTAGACAAGTTTATAAAAGGCATTTTCAGATAAAATAGTTATTTGAAAGAAAATCCTTCAAAATGGAAACTACTGAAGTCCTTTTTCAAGAAGTCATTCCTAAAAGCGCTATATTCCAGGTCAACAGGTAGTACCTGAATTTGCTTAGAATATGGTGTTCATTTGCTTCAAAATCTGTCAAACTTTAAGACACAAATTTAAATGCTTTCAGGTCAGAGACGTCAGTGCAAAGTAAAGCTTCAAGCTGAAAATGAGAGAAGCATAACAGAAGAAATGATCCTGGGACAAAGATTCCTAAATTCACATTACGGTAACAACAAAACTGTGCCACATGCACTCTTGAGATATGGAACATAAATGAATTTTACACAACCATTTTAGGGTTCCAGACAAGCCATTTATATGGCTAATCATATTGAATTCATTCATTTTATCACAATTACTGTTATTTAATACTCAGAGTCTTTGGAAAAGTTCCATGCTGCTGTAGTCCGCTACTGTGCTCAACTTCTGATTCAGCCAATTTGCTGACAATGCATTAACAGCCAAAAGGAGATAAAATGTGAGGTCAACAGACATCAAAATGAAGGTCTAAAGCCTGCAATGACATTTACTTACAAGTAGTAAGTGACAGCACGTTTCAGAGTTTGGGCAACTTTGTTGATTCAAGTACTCTAGGTGAGGTTGGTTTTCCTTTAAGTTATACACACTGCCAGGCTCGAACCCTTAAGTCTGTCAAAGGTTAAAATATGCTTAGAGAACTGTGATGTGTTTAGAGAACTAGACCGTAGCCAGATTAATTTCTTTTAAACCTATTATTTCCTGCATAGTAAACATCAACACTCTATCAAAGCAATTTCCCTGTTTGACTTTAAAACTATTAACCCAAACAGGTTTGATATAGTCTTCACATTCCACAATTTAAAGTGTTATTAGCACACTCACTTAAAAGATTAATGGAATTCTTTTCAATTTACCACTCAGAGTATTGCCCATCAAGCTCTTTAAAATACATCCTACTAAAAAAAAGGAGTGTCACCGGTGGTCACAAGAAGGAACAATTAAAAAACTTTATCAGATAGCAGTTCCAACCTATAATTGAAACAGAGCGCTGTCATTTATACTAAGCTGCTGCATAAAAATGAGAAAATGAGCTCTCTGTTACAAATCAAAATTTAAAAACTCAATCTGCAGATTGTTTGCTCAGCCTTGTTAAAGCTTGTAAAGCTTCCTTTTCCCCCGGCATCATCATTGCTATGCTGGCAGTTTTGCTAGAACCTCATTTAAGTAATTCCTGTACAACCACCATATTTAATTTAATAATACAGGTCACTTCAAATTTAAAATTAGCTAATGAACAAGAAGGTTAAAGACTACACAAAACCTCCCCCCCAAACAGAGTAAAGAGCTTGAACTTGAACTAAAAACACCGAATATAACTTCAACCAATACTTTTCATAAGCTATAGTCAAGGAGCGAACATTAAAGGAAGTTGCAAAAGCCCTTGAGGACAAACTCAGAATCATTTGCTTAAATCAAAAAGGAAGAGTTCTTCCCTGTACCTTGAATTTACCTTACCACTGAAGTGATATGATATCCATACTATGGATTGTGAAGCTACAAAATAATTTATTTAATTCATTCCAAGAATAAGTTGTGTGATGAAATTATGAACTTTGATGTATCACAGTAATTTCCACCGGGTGTTCTCACTTATTTTGATTCCTGCAATTCAGCCATTTTCTGTCATAAAAAATAAATAAAAATATCTTTAAAACAAATGCATGAGCAGCTCAGATCTGATCCTACAAGGGATCAAACTTTTGCCACTTGCTCTGAGTGAAGGAGAACATTGACAGCTGAAAGTGAACAATAAATATATACCTAACACCCAGCTTCGCACACTGTGGAAATCCTCCTATACTGGTCACATCTCAAGATTGAAAAATATTTTAACCACTACAGTTTTACCTTTGCAATAGAAATAAAAGAAAAACATATTTCAGAGTTTCCTTAAAAAACAAAACAAAACAAAAAAACCCACCAAAAAACCACAAAAAGAAAGCAGCAATTTTAAGAATTATTTTTGAAATATTAGGATTCAACTTTGAGTGTACTATAAGAACAGAATTGTCTTCTTTCTCTCATTGAAATGGATAAAATTTTCAATTTGGGCTCAAAACCAAAACATCAAAGCCTGGAGTATCTCTAACCACATAAAGCAAAAATGTATTTCCAAATAAGCAGCTGGAAAGTGTGTGAATGAATTTGGGTATTAAACACATACTTGAGAATAATAAAGTGTACAGAGGAGATTACTAAAGAACTTTGCAAAAAATATTGCTACAGTAGCATTAGGACTTAACAGTGCATCAAAGATTTAAAGTTTCCATGTAAATACAAACTGATCCAAGCCACAATGAACCACAGGTTAATCACTCCAACGAAAATTAACCGCATTGTACTTTACAGAAGCCAGACTGGAATTTACCTGAATACCATTAATACAATTTGAAAAGACTCCTTCTAGTCTGGCATGCCTCAGTTTATATAGGTCATAGGGAAGCAGTGCCATCAGTGTGTAATCAAAACACAGTATTACCACACATGTTTGGCTTTTTTGAACATTTCCAATCAAATACTCAAATCTGAAAGAGTTTTACATGTCAGAACTCAGTCTCACTGCTGCATGACGTGTTTTATTTATTGGTTGGGATCTTTTTGTGAAACTGTGTATAAAAGACCTTGAGGACTACAGTCAAAAAATTCATGTTAAACAGAAAGCTGCCCAACATTACTGTCAAAATACCCTTAAGAAGGCAGTTCATAGACAGAATAATGCATTTTACATTCAGATATTTCCTCTCTCAAAAGCAAAGGAATCTCAGAAGAAAAAAAAATCAGTAGTGAAGGCCACATACTTTTTGCATTTGATGAGCTGAAATGCAAAAAACAATTAAAGCATCTTGTAAGAGGAAATAAAAAACCCAAACCAACAAACCAAACACACACAGAACTTCTGGAAAGTGATGATTTAGTTGATGGCGTGGTCAGCATGGAAACTGTTGGGAATGCTACAGCAGAACTGACCGAAGTACAAGGTATTATGGACAGGAACATAGTACAGGCATCAACTAGAAAACTGTAACTTGCCAACTTGTAAACAAGAAAAAGCATTTCACAGATTAAAAGTTCTAGGGAAGTAAACTTCTTTAAATTATTTTGTCAGTTCAACCCTGATTTAAAAAAGTATGGCTAGCAAAAATACATAAGCCTCAGCATATTTATAAGTCTTGATCAGAGCAGCCATGAGCCTTTGATAAACGGCTGGAAATGAACACCCTTCTACTAAGGATGAAAGAAAAATATTCCACTCTCTTTTTCTCTTGCTCCCCAATCCATGTGTGTGTATGTATGCAGAATTCAAGTACTCCAAGAATATCTTGACGCTGCTATAGATTGAGACGAGGGGAGACCGGTGGAGGAAAACAGACAAACTCTCTCAAAATACTACGGGCCACATCAACATTATTCTGGGCAATTTCAAGTGCCCTCTTGACTTCTTCAAAGGAATATCCCTCTCCCATTAGTTTTGCAATTTTTGCATCCACATTTTCCATGGAACTGTCAGAGCTGTATGCTTTCCTGTGGTGTATTTCTGGTGCAGTCCTCCGGGGAAGTGGTTTAGGGGGCCTGGCTGGTGCTTGTGAACCATCTGTTTCAAATAAAGGAGATAGAAATCATTATTAGTTGGCTTAAAATAGCATTACAGGTAGGTCAAACCACATGAAGCTGCTTCAAAAGTAAAATTCTAAAGAAGCACAAAGAGATATTTTAATTCACCGATATTTTCGGTTTAAATGTGGACAGAAGCTGAATTCCTCAAGAACATCCAAAAAGGTAACAATGTCGTGAAATACTATTTTAATAATATAATAGGAACATGAAAGTTACAATCTGAATTATCTAAAGTTGGAAGAAAAAAAAAAGTATGGTGGAACATCAAGGATGGCAAAAATAGCCCATCACAATTTTAAAGGCTCTCCACTCTCCATCCCCAGTTTGAGAACTTCTTCTTAGCCTGCTGAAAAAAACCCCCAAACAACTACACAAAATTTTATCACAATTGTATTCAGGACCATAAGTTGCGCAGGAAAGGAATCCAGCTAAATAAGCCTGAGGGAGAAAAATTTATTGGTACATCTTGCAGAGTCTGTTCTGTCAATTGCAGCTCTTTTCATGCGTAGCACAGCAGCTACACGTAAGTGCAGAAAAACATGGTTTATCAAAACAACTTCTAGTCCAATTATTTTCAGTTATGAGAACAGAACATGACCCTTCCTCTCCAGTCCAAGGAGGAAACACATCCCCTTTCCTTCTCTTCTGTGGAAAGGTTACCTTCATAGCTAAAGCTGGTGCTAAGAATCATGATGTGCTGATGAAAAAACCCTAATATTCAAACTTGCTAATCTTCTCAGTCAAGTTTGTGCTTAAGTAAACTTGGTACTTTACTGAAACCTCTTTATCCTCACTGATTCCACAATAAGAAGCTTAAATACAAGCAGGCATAGAGCAGAAAACACTTTCAAGAGCAAAGTATTTAAAAAAAATAATAAATCCTTAATCCTTCAAAAAGGCTTCTAAAAAGTTCCGTCAAGAGTGACATTGATAGATAAATTAGAGGAATTTCTTTCTGGCTCTGATATTTCCTGTTTACTTACACTGACAGCAATTGCACTTTGCAGTGTTCAGTCCTTCAGAGGCAGTTTTTTAGTGATGAAAGAATGTTTTATTTCCAGTATTACTGTCATCCTACCTTATCATAACACTGGACAGAGAGAACTGTAATTCCACTCACTACATTAAACACTTCAGATGAATAAAATAGTTCACGTTAGAATGTCTAAGCAAGGTGCATTTTTTTCTCAACTTAGTTTCCAGGCATTCAAATGAGAGTGTTGGTATGGGTTTTAATTCCAATTCTTAACTCAGAGAAGGTAAGCAAATAGTTCTTTCATCAAGACTGTGATATTCATAACATAAATGGATGAGAGCAATTTTATTAAAAAGTAAGGGGCTAAGATTTTGTCCTACTTTAATTGCCTAGTTTCCTTGCAGATAGTTAAGACACATCCTACATATAGTAAAGGGCTATTTCATATTTGTTATGACTCTTCTCTCTCTGAAGATGGAAAAAATTATATAAATGTTAAACACACAAATAAACACACCTGAAGCAGGTCCAAACCTACTACGAAGGTGTGGAAAAATCCATGAAATGCACTGGCTTGAGAAATTAATTATAGTTCAGGCAATGTGGTTAATAACTAAAAACTACTTCAGCAACGATTTTCCAATATTGTTTATTTTTGAGAACTCAAGACTGTAACAGAAGAATATTCTTTATGTTTAAGATAATAGTATACTATGTTTTGTTTCACAAACTTTTCAAACTTTAATATGCACATTTTGGCATGGACTTTATTTCTGTAGAGGATGAAACAAAATTAATTCACAAACATAACATTTTTCCCTGGGCTTGAAGTACAGAAAAAAATTCCTTATGTGTTGATCAGATCCTTCCATGCATTTGTTACGTAAGATATTTTTTGCTCTATCCAGTCTAATACAGGCTTAAACCTCAAGTTATTTCTTGTATAAAACCTTCATTTTGCTGAAGCTTCCAAACAAACTTTCTTAAGCTATCACATCATTTAGAAAGGTCATTTTTAATTCTGTCAGCAGATTTGCAGCACAGGCATTTTATTCTCACTAAAGTGACATCTCTTTATAGCACAGATACTTTAGATCTTCAGCCCTCTCTCTCAATTTCTATTATTTTATTTTTTTTTAAGCGCTGACATCTCTTTCAATATCTTCACATCCACATAAAATTTTAGCTGAAGCTGGGTATCACACTGGATCCTGAGCTTAAAGATACTAAGCCTAAGCTGCATGTCCATCTGGACACTGAGATAGAGGTATTTAAGCAGGCGTTTCCTTCCCAACCTCACATCCTCTCTTGATGTTTCAGCCACTGTGGATGCCTAACTCAAATTTCAAACAGATTTTTCTAATTGTGCAATTCAATTAAGAGTTTCTTACAGCAAGGAGCTTCCCCCTGTCACTCACGTTTCTGTAATTCAGCACTACATCTAACCCTGAGGAAGCGGGTTAGTATAAAGGCAGAGACAGGCTCATTTCGAAAGCCTTTAAACAGCACAGAGGAAGTTCTAAGGTCAGAGGTGTGTGGCATAGTAGGAGGAGGGTATTTTTAACTGCACCTACTGTACTCTACCTACTGTACTGGCCCATCAAGCTCTTAGATACGATCTTTGTATTCAGCAGTACTGTAGCAGATTTGTCCCCTAATCCACCCTGAAACAATACGTGACACCCTCCCCACAACATTTCCACATAAAGGAATTTGCATGCAGGAGCTTGAATAAGGGCAGGTGAGTGACCAGGCAACAGTGCAGTAATGTTAAATAGCCATTTGTATCCATTCCTCACAGAATAGCTAAATTCAGTAAAGTGCAGTAGACATCTGTGTTAGAGGCCTAACCTTCTACATTTCACACGTGTCATTGGCTGTGCTTAGGTAAAATAACCTAAATATTAGCAATATCTCATTCTCTTGCTTTTATTGTAGCAATTTTTGAAAGTTTTATTTATGGAGTTTGAAAGTTTATGCCTTTGGGATAGCGATGTGGATAGTTGAGAACTATTTCTTAAATGTTCAATACTAAGTACGTTACTGAATTAGAACAAATTTCTCATTACATGTTAATGACTTAGTTAAGTATCATGACAGCCATTTGAAAAAAAGTCAAACTGAGTATCAGACATTGAAGGAGTCCCCATGCTGCTCTAGGGACCCAGTGGCTAAATAACAAGATTTATAGTGAAAAACACAGCTTTTTCCCCTGAGTTCAAAGATTCACCATATGAAAGGGCTGAAATGAAGAATTTCCTAAGCAAACTGAATAGTTCAAAATAAATGCAAAACCAAAATACACCTCGACATTGTCTTTTTGAATCACAGATGAAGGTGAATCTGTTCATCCTGAAGCTCAGCAATTCTGTTCTATGGAATTACTGTCACTGCAAAAACAACTTTCCAATTAAGAGTATGACATGATCTATCACATAGTTTTCATTTCATTGAAATGAAATTGAGTATCTTGCTGTACATCATGCTGATTTAGAATGATATTTATAGTAAAGGTCGGCATGTGGGTGTTTTACATGATGGCTGTGGGAAACAGATGGAATAGTATTTATTAAAGTGATACCAGAAAGCTCAAAGATCTTAAGTATCAAACATTTTGCAGTAATTTAGGAAAATAATAATAGTAAAAAAAAATCTACCACAGAATTGCAAGAAGTGCATGAAAAGCATGGCTTTAAAAGGTAGTTACAACATTGTCATAATTTATATTATAGAAGACTTTCAGATAACCTGTCAGGTTAACATAAGGCAAATAGAACCCTCACAGTGTCATGTATAAAACATGCACTACAAAACAGGGTTTTTACCTAACAATATGGAAAAAAGGAGAAACACTGTTATAGTAGCAGAAAAGTGCTCCTAAAAGAGCTACTGTTTACCAAAGGAATCACACTAATTCTCAAATGTGCTATTTATTAAAAAATCTGTGGCACTCTTCAGGCTTACTTAATTTCCCCTGTACTTTGAAATGGAAAAACATTCTTTCATTCCTACATCACAGCAGAGATGAACTACATGTTCCTAAGAATGAGATAAAATTACCATTGAAAAATATAGCACCTGTGACTGTTGCAATTAAACACTGATGATGATTACAACTGAAAGACTAGAGAAATATGTCCCTTTATTCCTTTATGCATTAGAGAAGAGTTTTCACATACAATTTACTCTTGTCTGGAGAACTAATAAGGGTTTTAAAGCATCACTTGGCTCTTTGCGTGGTCTTCCCACACAGCAAAATGATACAGGTGGAACAATTCTTCCCTTCCCCATATATCATGCATATCTAAATAAAAGATAACGTGTCTACAAATCAAGAAAATTACTTTAAAATGCAGGCAATGCTTTTCTATTATTTTATATTTCATAATTTAGAATTATTTTACTTAATTTGAGTCTCTTTCCTCAGCATATTTATGTTCCCTGAAAACTGCAAGCAAATTTTCTATAGCAGAGGAACTGCTTCTACTGGACCTGGTCCATGCAAATAAAACTGAAATTTAATTGGAATTTAATTTGGTTTGATTCTTGTTGTTTAACTGAAAAAACATTTTCAAATTTTCTTAGAACTTCAGGCAAACATATTAATTTACAAGATCAGAAAATAATAATACTATAAAGAGTGAAGCTGATTTTAGTTTTTTTAATGGAAGAGTGAAACCAAGATGGAATTGACATGCTTGTAGCCCCTACAGGAATTCTTATCTCTTTCTGCTACCTGTAACACATACAAAATCTCCACCTTTCTCAAAAAATAAGGAATAGGAGAACTCATATAAACATTCATCTGGTGAAATTAATGACATAGTATCTACATCAGATATCACAGGTAGCCACTTGTATCTTTATTGCTGGGCTTTAACCTCTGTTATGCTTTGATGATTTCATGTTCTCATAAAGCAGTATTACTATTGCCATTCATTGCCCAGAATGACAAAAACCTTATTGGACTTTATGGGTAAAAGTTAATTGCTTCATAAAGTTGTAATTTTCTAAAGGATCAATTTTCTACCTTACCTGAAGAGGGAGGAAGTTGATCATAGTCTTGAGATGTCCTATTTGTTTTGACATTTTCTCCAGTTACTCTACGAGCAGGTGGCAAAGGAACATGACCAGTTATTGGATCAAAATGGGGATCTGTAATAACACAACAAAAAAGTGTCTTAGAATTATTATTTGGGGGGAGGGGAGGGCTCATGCATAGAACCTAAGCTTCAAGTAGGCTCCCTTTAGGAGAGCCATGAATCCAAACAGGTGTTTCCTCATAACATATGCATGTATAGATCCAAATTCAACACTTGCGCAACAGACACGTAACTGTGTCTTGTGGTGACAAAAACAAGAGCACAACTCAAATGTGGTCTACCCTGCCCTGCCCACGGATCTTCTGCTTACATATTGAATCACAGAATATCCTGAGTTCCCCGGAGGGGACTCATAAGGACCATCTCTTGGAAGGGACCCATAAGGGTCGAGTCCTACTCCTGGCTCCACACAGAGTCTGCCAAGTCAGAGCATGGCACTGAGTGCGTCATCCAGACACTTCTTGAACTTAGTCAAGCTCAGTGCTGTGACCACTTCCCTGGGGAGCCTGTGCCAGTGCCTGACCACACTCTAGTTAAAGGCCTTCTTCCTAATATCCAACCTAAACCTTCCCTATCACAGCTTCATGCCATTCCCTCGGGTTCTATCACTGGCCACCAAAGAGAGGAGACCAGCACCTGCCCCTTCGCTCCTCCTCACCAGGAAGCAATAGACCATGATGAGGTCTACATCAATGAGGTCCCTTTTCAACTACCTAGCCCCAACACTGCTAGGAGTGTGTCTGGCAAAGCATGCAAAGCCTAAAGCAGCGCAAGTAGAAATATCCCAGCTATTTGGCTTGGTTAGAGCTTGGTAACACCTCCACCAGTTGCAGTTCAGGAAGCCTGCAGGATTTCCTATCCATCCAGTACCAGCTAGGGGAGTGGTAATGGCTGTGGCTAGGCCTTTCGGTTCTCTCTGCTGAATGCAGGAACAGAATTTAAGAAATGAGAAGCACGTTAAGGTCCTGGCATATTGTGTATGAACTCCAAAGAGGTTTTGCATGTGATTGCAACCCTTTGCTGTTGTTGATGATGAGATTATTATTCTAATCTGACAGGCTCTGATGGATAGCTGAGAAGTCACCCCCAAGACTTGTATGCAAAACAATCATAAAAACCTCATCATAAATCATCTACAGCAGTTTATTTGACAAGTTTCAAAGTGAGTAATATGGCCTTAGGAATACCATACAAATAAGAAAAGACAAATCTTCACAACCATGTATGCCTAAGTAGATGCACACACTGATAAGATTAAAGAAAACTGCTGCTATAAGATTGCATTCTCTATGCAAATATGAAGAACAATAGGTACACTTGCCAGGCTTTTAATGAAAAGCTTTTTTTTTTTTTTTAAATACCACCAGCGGTGTTTCTTTGGTTACTTGGAAATAACACTTAATAATTTAAAACTGCATGTTTCTTGGAACTGCACCCAGATTGACAGAGCTTGTGTGTGTCCACGTGTGAGGGCTCCTATTTTTCCTCCCCATTCCTAATAGAACCGAATGGCACAGTGTGTGTTTCTGGATTAGATGATACAACTGAAGCACCCATTCAGACCGGACTGAACAGTAAAAACATTCCACAGAAGGTCATTCCAGTTCAACCTGAACTAGCTCATTTTCATCTCACCACTACTATCATTCACAAAGGTCAGCCAAATGCCTGACAACCTGACAGTCTATTGCAGAGTTGCACGTGACTGCCTGCCACCTATATTCTGCATTCCTGTGATACCATCACCAAAACCTTTCATTTATCCCTCTGCATACAGTTTCTATGAAAAACAGGGAAGGAGTGGGAAGACATCTAACCTCATCACAAGGTAGATAATCGCTGAAAATATTCCTGAGACAGGAAAACATGAGACCCCCCCAGAGGAAAAAAAGGTCACTTCAGAGATATGTGCTATAACCCACAAAACCCCCTGTTGTAATCTGTACCATCAGCAGCAAATGTATTCAACTTCACCAACCTGACAACCAAACGCTTTTCAACTCAAAGACAAAACTCAAAAACTGTGAACATAGATTTTATACCCTTCATAAGCAAAACACCAGCCTGGAAAAGTGTCACAGTGATTCTTGGGGAGAGATAGGTGAAAAACTGACTTATCAAAATTGTTATAAACCACAGGAGCCTGCAACTATGTTTACAAGTAATAAAGTTTTGCAGCAAAATTTTACAACAGTTCTAACAAAGCAGGATATTCTTCTTATTTACTAGTTTTTCCCCAGGTTCCAACTTGAAAATAAACCCCATGAACTATGTTTTACCGTAGAAAACAAGAGTTGATAAAATGTTACAGACCAGAATTAGATTTCAACAGAAAACCCGGCACATAACAACTCTTACAACAAAAGTACAATTTTGCTAGATGTCTAGCCTCAGATAGAAATATTGACCATATTTCATTACTTTGTGATAATGAAGTCTTTTGTTGGAACATACTAAGTTGTTCTATCTCCACCATTACAAAAAATGGAGACATTTCTTGTGTCATGAAGTGTAAAACTGACCTCTGAAGCGTGATGACAAATTTATGACAGAACAGATAAGCTTGTGAAGGAAAATTAAATAAAATACATTCTTTCTTTTGTATTCCTACCAGAATGAAGGAACAGTTCGTGTCCTGAAGAAGGTCGACTTCCTGAGCCAGCAGGTTTTGTGTGCTCAATCATGCTGTGCCGAGCAGGTGGCGGTGGCGGTGGTAGTGAAGGGGGTGAGCTATCAAATGCATCTTCACCTGCATTAAAAAAAAAAAAAAAGGAAAAGAATTATTAGATGAGCAAACTTCATTAAGAACTGTAAAGAGTGAAGCTTAAAATTTATTTTTCCCTGGTTGTGGAGGCACTTACTCCTAGGGTTCATCTAGCAGTTCAGTGACTCCAGTAATGAAATTGTAAACCTGACTGTTACTATGCACAGTCCTTTCCTAAAACACGCTCTGAATGACCCTTTGCAGTGCTCAGGGGTTTGGTTTTTTTTTTTACGTGGGGAGAGAGGCTCAGTTGCAAAGAGTGTATTATAACAAAACCTTTCACTGAATATCACCACAGAATAATAACTAACAGTGGCTAAGTAAAAATATTTATATTCAAACACCAGTTCTGACTACATTGAATCTGCTACATTTACACAGTGTGTTATCTTTATCTGCTGTTCTAAAGCTCTGGCCTCAGATATAAACTGAGCTCTCCAGGGCTTGGCAAAAGACGGTACCCCTTACACAGAGGTGGTGCAGCCAGGGCTAAGGTTACCAAGCAGTATAATTTCTACAAGTTCTTCTACCTTCAATTTTATGTTCCTCACTACTCAGGAACACTTTGAGGATTAGTAAGAGTACAGTGGAGGAACATGGCAAATGTTCAGAGGTTTTATGAAACCAGCAAAGTGGATAATGACACATATGCTACAGTCTAAAAACCATGCAGCTGAGTTTGTCAATGAAGGTGTGGGTGCTGGCCAAGCGCAACCCCACTATATATGCAGAGTTCATTGACACTTGTGTGGGAGAACAGAACAGAAATCAGGGTTGGAAAAGACAGCTTTTGGTGACTGTTAGATTTCTAACTGTCCCTTGATAGTGGAAAAAGCCAGAATGAAATGTATGAATTCAGTGTAGCTTTCTTTGACTGAAATGCCACCTATTTGGCATTCTTCTTCGTATTTGATAAAAGAAATGCAATAATTTAAACTACAATTGGAAAAACGCTCCATTCTTGCATTAAATTACGATGCTCAAACTTCCTATTAAGTGAAAAAATTTATATAATTTATTCTGAGGAAAATGGTTTTGCTTTCCTTTGTAGCGTCAATACGGATTTAGTACACCTCTTCATCGGTCTTGCTTGCAGGCTTACAGATACCAAGTGCAAATCACTGACACAAATACTGACTTACAGCTGTAATATTTAGCCCATAGCTTGTTTGGTACTCTTAACGTACTCAACATTGATTATTTTTCATTAAGTATGGCATTTGTTTCATGTAGGCAATGTTAACCATTAAATGTAATCAAGCAAAATGTCTGCAACCTAAAGGGGGCACCAGAAGATCATAATCGGAGGGCGTCCTGTTGAGCAAAGAGATGTGTTTTGGGTTGTCTCTGGCAGGAGGTCGCGCAGGTGGCAAAGGTACTGGAACAGCAGGTGCATCATAGACATCTCCTGAATGACACAATCACAAGAAGTCAATGTTTTCTTGCTGTACTGCTAGAATAGCAAAGAGTAAATTTTTCTGCTAATAAAAGCAAAAAAATAGAAACATACCTAACTCTGGGTGTTTTGATTTCTTCATCTCAGCAGCAGTACTGTGTCCCCCATTTGTTACTCCAGCACACTGACCATTCTCACACACCCTGAAGACAAACATTAAACAGGAAGAAGTAAACCAGTTATCCAACTATTAATCCCAAGAACAATGAGTACCTGAGCTGGCAGTCCATTTTATGGAAGTGACTGAATGATAAGGTGCACCAATTTTAAACTTAAGTTTTTGGTTTTTTTTAATATTGAGAGCAGATACTGTTTAACCATCAATAAAACGTTGAAAGATTATACTGCTTTCTTGGTGGCATACTGGCATGTCTTCAATAACTTACTCAAGGCTGCAATACAAGATAGGAGAACTACTAACATTAAACATAGTCCTCACTTCAGAGCTCAGGTCATTAGTTTTTTCACACAGAAAAACCAACAGACTTAATCCTATTTCACCTTCCCAGCTGATGAATTTCCCCTAGCAGAAAGATGGTAAAGGGAAATGTGAATTTTGGTAATCCATGCTGAAGGACACAGACAAGTCATCTTACGAAATAAAACAAGAAAAACAACAAACAAAAAAACCACCATAACACACCACTAGCAATAGCAAATTTCAACTAAACACTTAGCTACACATTTAAAATGAAAAATAAAAATTGAACCAGCCAAAGCAGTTTTGCAGACACCAATTCATTTCTGTATCAAAAAGCCGAGTCTTACTGATACTTCTACCACTGTTCACTGTGTGGGTTGGTTTGCTGTTTTTTTTTGTTGTTTGTTTCTTTTTAAATGGAAACAAAAATTAAACAACAGTATCAAAGTTAAATATTAATGTCATGTAAAACAAACAGTACATTTCCTGTAATCTTGTCAGAAAAATGTTGGCTATTATTATTTTTGTAAGATATCTCTGTACAAATACTGCAGAGAAAAACATACAACAAAAGCTTTTTCATATTATTAAATATTGTTTAAATGTGAAAGAATTGGGAAGTTACTCCCGTCATCTGAACTGTGGATCCTGTATATTCAGAAGGAACCACAGAGTTTCTTTGGAAAAAGGACACTAAGATGAGCAATTCCAGCATAAAATTAAAAATCCCAACACACCATGAACCATTATTATTAAATAATGGCAAATCTGATAGAGCTATATACAATTAAAATTTCATATCTTGGTTTTTACCAATAGTACAAGCATTAATATATCTATCAGCTTTTGACCATATGGAAAGGAATAAATGTCTGTCTGGAAGCATTTAAAATATATAAACAGGAAAGAGGAAGTGAAATTGTGTTTGTGGTCCCAGGAGTTATAACTAGGAGTAATGAAATCAATGTAAGAATAATTACAAGACTTAAAAACCAAACCAAACAACAACAAAAAATTACCCTAATGGTAAGAGCTACTTTGTTATGAATTAATTTCCCCAGGGAAGTGGTAGAGGAAGTGTTGCTTCTATCTTAGAGATTAGATTGGTTCAATCTCTCAAGTACAGCGGATGCAACACTTCCTTTGACTCCTCTGCATATACACTAAATAGCTAAGAATATTTTTCTACTTTAATTTGAATCCATTCTGCATTTCCAACAACCTATCCAGCCACAGGCACTAAGGAAATTTAACGTGGCACCACTTCAGAAGCCTCCAAGTCTTAAGGAACCCAGTTAAGTTACCAGCTTGCAAATCATGCTGAAATACCTGTTTACATCAACAGTAAACACCGGAAACAAAGGGCAGCAAATAAGTGCCAACAAGCAAGCCTTCTGTCCTTTTCCATTTGGAAAAAGCTTTATTAGGGAAAGACAGTGAATGTAATAATGTATTGTACTTCTCACAGTAGCCTAATTAGTAAAGCTGAAATTCTCCCTTTCTTGTTGCTGAACTTGCTCCACATCTGGGAAAAGATCAGCTGTAATAAACCGCACAATTAACTGATCTGCCAGACAACAGGACTTTTAATCATTCTTTTACTATTATTCTTGCAATATTTTTAGCATTGTCATATCTACTGGCAGAATATCTCAGAAGCAACGTCAATTTAGGGTAGAGTATAAGAATGATCCTAAACTCCAAAGCATCCAGAAGGAATTCTGAGTTTCAGTTCTACTGAAAGCTCTATGCACTATCCAAGAATCAAGGAGCAGCACATAGGAAAGAGGTAAGATGTGGTGACGATAGGGACGGGAGTGAAAGGAGCTAAAAATTTGTGACAATCAAAAAAAAAAAAAGGAAAAAAACCTTTTGCATTGCTAAACATTGCTGAGAAATTAAGCTTTTATTGGCACTCTTCCCTCCCATGAGATTAAAAGAAGTGCATTAAAAGAATACAGCATCAACCCCAATCAAGATTCTTTTAGAAAGTTTTCTCAGTTTCCACACTTGAGCAGCGGCATTAGCTACAAGGAGACACTTAAAGTATATGGAACTTCATATATTTTCATGCACAAATGTTGAATAATATATATATTTTTAAATGCCTAGGAGAATGGTTTGGTTTGCATTAAATGTTCTTAGGAATATATGAGTTGGTGGCTTTAATCATAGAGCAATCTGAATGGTAAACTGAAGTATTTTCTCTGTAGTAAGTCATGGATTAATGCCAAACACCCACCATAAGCACAAGACCAAATATGCTAGCAAAAAAGTAAACTCAAAGCTAGAAGAAATCTTGAAATTCAACAACCACTATTAATAATTCTAAAGGCTTGGTGAAATCCTGTACCGGTCAAGTGAAATTACTCAACAAATTTTCTGCAGAAAAGGGATACTGGAAAATGAGCCACTTCCAGTTTTCGAGGTTATTTTCTCAAGAATCTTTCTGGGTGCATCTAGATATTAGCATTTTAATTCAGTTCAGGAGTATGAATAGAAATAATTCTCCACAAACCACCCCCACCTACACCATTTTGGTTTGCAATGCAGAGATGTCTCAGAGCATGCCAACTCAATTTCTTCTGGATGATGTTAACTCAAAAGATGTCCCACAGGAGCTCATCCGATGTGCTGCAATTACTAAAGGGTAATTGGGCAGCCACAACACCGTGCTAGAAATGGTCTGAATCCAAAACCTCCCAAAACATACAGTGTGGATGTGGGGTCCTTGGAGTCAATCCATACCCTGTACAGACCTACTCCTAAGGCAAGACACTAACCTACATGTAGCCCTCAGAGGCTGCTAAACCGAGGTAACCTGTCCACATACTGCTCTCTTCTGATGAAGACTTCTTGTTCAAAAAAAGGTTACATCCCATGTAACTAGTCATGTAAGCAATTAGATGACTTTGCATGGTACAGAAAGACATTCCCATGCAGAAGCATTATACACATAAAAAATGGCATAGGTAAAAAGGATTAGGGCCTTGGAAATTGACGGTCAACATTAAGAGTTTTATTCATCACTGACTTTTGGGGTTTTTTTATAAAGTCTCAGAGTGGACAGTAATACAAGTACTCAAGACTATAAAGCTCAGGCAACTGTGGAACACTCACATCTACACAGTGAAGGCTGCAACAGCATTTCTAATACAGACAGATTTTTTACCCTGCTTGCAAGGGCTGATCACACTATTTTTTTTTCCCCACCTGCTCTAAATGTCTGATTGAAGAGGTCTACAAAATGCAATTGGCTAATTTTGCGATTAGAGATATGTCAAGCTTGACTGATGGTGAGTCCCTCACATCACATTCAGACAGAAATAAGAAAAAATGGCAGTATGTCACTGCAATCTTTAATAGCAGAAGAATCTGAACTTTTTAGATGAGAAGTTGATTTTAATAACACACTTCTGACCCACAAGACTAGTAGAGAATTGGCCCTACTTTTTCCCAAGATTTATTCTCTTAAATTCCAGACAGATTTTTTTTTTTTGAGTCAAAGACCAAGAACTTCACCAGGAATGACACAGCCTTCAGTTGCCATGCCTGCTGCCTCTAAATCTCCTTGCCATAATCCATTAATAAGTCAGAACTGTGAAAGTTTGGAGATATTATCAAGGGGTAATGGTTTTAAAATAGAGGGAGGTAGATTTAGATTGGATATTAGAAAAAATTTCTTTACTGTAAGAGTGGTGGAGCACTGGAACAGGTTTCCCAGGGAGGTGGTGGATGCCCCATCCCTGGAGACGTTCAAGGCCGGGTTGGATGAGGCCCTGAGCAACCTGATCTAGTTGGGGGTGTCCCTGCTTCTTGCAGGGGGGTTGGACTGGATGACCTCTGGGAGTCGCTTCCAACCCTAATCATTCTATGATTCTATGATTCTATATTTAAGAGCATGTTTAAAGCAAAGGAGATATATCCTATCAGAATTCAAAAGAGAGGTTCTCTTCCTGAGAAGCACAAAGAAAATATACCATGAAACAGGCTCAAAGCACCAAAGAGACAAAGTTCATAGAGGATAAAAAAATTATTTAAAGTATGTACATACAACTGCCAATTCACTTTTTTTTTTTTCTAGTGCAGCATTGTTTCTTAAAATTAACTACATAGAATGTGAAAGTTTAAGATTTTCAAAGCTGACTTTGGGAATTTCAGTCACACAATTATCACAAAAGTTGAATTTGCAAGGCTTGTGAGGGCTGACTCTCTTGGTCAGTTCTGAAAACCTCAACCTATGGGGAAAACTGATGAAATGGTATTCAGAAGCAAAAGCTACCCAGTTCTGACTCAACAGAGATACGATAAAGTGAACTTCACAGATTTATGACTGTCGTGGAAGTCAAATGAAAGAGGCAGAATGCTTGAAAAGAAAGACATTTTAGAAGGCAGGTAAGCTTAACCATTATAGATGCCGAAGCCAGTTAAATTTTGAAAAAAGACTTATATTTTGTAAAAAACAGTTGCCTTCAAGGCTACTAAATATCCTTACCGAGACAGAGGTTTTATATTATGACTATGAGGTGGCTGTGAACTCAGTATTACAGGATGTGAAGAAGGGACTTTGTATTCATCATCATCATCTGTGTGATCCCTTGATTTATCAGACAGAGAATTTGCTGAAGGAACAGGGCACCTGAGGAGATAGAAAAAAGATCAGTTTTGCTTTAACTGTTACATAATTGACTTCATCATAATATAGAAAATATTCTCCTTATACACATTCACTACATGTAAGGTAACAAAACTAGCTAGTCAGACTAAAACTTCTAAGGTTACTGGCTTTTGTCACCAAGAATGCTTAGAGAAAATCTGCCTTCTAAGAGAGTCAAAAAGCAACTTTAAGCAAGCACAACCTAGCAGAGAATTGAAAAGAATTAGAGGCTTAAATATGCACTTATAAGACTTAACCCGTTCATACTTATCAAAAGAACTAAACTAATTCTGGGAGAATAGCATTTACCAGGGCTGTGAGGCAGTTGACAATCACCCTTTCAGTGAAGTCTTGTTCCAGGCATCAAACTCACAGAATTTCCCTTCATTTTGATTATTTTTGCCTCAAACAATAACTTTGTCCTCCCAGACAGTGACTTATATAACTACTTTAAAGCAGTGGAAGCCCAGGGAAGAGGTAGATTTTACAATTTCCATTCACAGGTAACAAGTTCCATTGTGGAGAATACTGCTGGATAGGAAACTTTTTTTTTTTTTAAATGACAAACTAGCTTCTATCTGATTTTCTGTTAGATGACTTCCAACAAAACAATGGCCAAAAATGTAATTTTAGTGTGCAGTCTGGAGAAAGTAATTTTGTTAGATGCTAACAAGCTCAACCTATCTTTTGACCTCCATAAAATATAACTAGCTAGGTTACAGGTCTAGCAATCCACATAATCTACTTTCTCATACATAGAGCCCCTGTGTTTATAGCAATTATTCCAATACATTAGGATAAATAAAAAGCTCACAAAACGTCTGAAATACAAAACTTAATGTAAGAACTTAATTTAACTTCAGCTTGATCAAACATGTAAACCATAAACAGAATTTTGATTCTTTCACTAGTTGAACATGGAGAACACCAAGCATACAACTGGGAATTTCACTATGCAGTGAATAGCACCTTTATTCTTTGCCACAAAGAAGCCAACAACTGGAGCACCCTGAATAACAACGCACAATGCATCCACAGCCATTGTGATCTGTGGCTTGAAAGTAGGGCTAATGGCTCTGCAGCCAAACCACATGCCATATTACAAGATACATCTTTTCACACATCATTTAAGGAAGGTTTTAAGGACTGTAAGGAAATATGAGAAGGGACCAGACATGATTTTTCCTCCTGTAGGCTAATTAGTTTGGTTTTATTACACAGGCAAGAGCCGAAATCACAGGCCATGCCCATGTCTTCATTTCTTCAGCACAAGTAGCACCTGACTCACACAGCACACTTCTTCACACAGGAAAAATCTAAATCTCTCACTATTTCCTGTACACGATGCCATATGGCTGCAGATCGTCCAGGTACTCTGAACAAAACTGTATAGCTGGTACCATGAGTACCAGACAGCTGTTAAATGAATTAATGAATAAATATCAGAAGAAAGAAAAAGATAGAAAGAAGGAAGGGGGCAGATGTGCTACTTTATTCTAAGTTTAAAGCTCCCTAGATACCTGTAATTTCTCAGATGCTGTTTCCTTCAACTAGTAATGTACTTTTTACTTCAGACAAATGTTTATGAAAGATGGGAATCCAACTTCTTTTGCAAAGACATGACAGCCAAAGACAGGGCAAAGAAGATTTATGATAATGAACAGAGAACTCTATATTGCAATTTTCAACCACTTCTGTAGAGGGAGCAAATGCAGCAACACAATGTGAAATTCCTTCTTCTGACTTGGATGTCTTAGGTGAACAGGAGGCTTATGTCACTGCTAATTGGCCATTTAAAGAACAGAAAGAAAAGGTTTACTGGGACAATGAGAACTCTCTAGCATTTTTAGGTAGACACTGTGGCATTTCTCAATTGGAAGGCCCACAAAGAGTAAATTTTCCCATTTCTGCAGACAAACAAGCATTCCTACACATCAATCGAGAACACGCATATGTGTGTGTGTGTATATGTGCATATATAAGCCCATGTGTTTTGAAAATAATTAAACACTGAATTGCTGGTTTCTGCAGAAAGCAATGTTTGACATATTAGTATATAGGCCAGAAACACCCAATACTGACCAAATCAGGTTGGTAGTATTCTTTTGAAGACCTCCTCAAAGGCTATTACTGGGAAACAACCACCAAAACCACCTTCTCTGAAGGCTCTTTCTGAAGCTTGTTATAAAAGAGATTGATTTCTGGAATACTGTGAATTAAGTTAATATTTTTAAGGAAATCTACATAGCAAAACTGAGATCTTGAATTAATTAAAGCATTATAATAGCTAGCCTTATCAGATTCCTGCTAAAAATAGTTCTCAGACAGGAAAGCTGGAGGATTTGCTTACCGACAATTTATTAACTAAATACATTTGGTATACTTAAGGAATAGAAAAAAGTAAATAGAAATCTTTTTTCCACTCTTCACCTAGTTCATGCCCCTGCGTTTGGTTTTTTTTTTTATAGACACAATCAGGAGACACAAGAACCTAACTTATGTTGTAACAAGGCTCCACCTTTATTGACAGAATACCAGTATGTATATATATGCCAAAATCAATTTCCCAACATTATTTCACTGCTGAGAAACTGCTATTTTTTTAAGCTATTATTAAAGGCATATGTTCCAAGTCTCCTGCTTTTAAATACTGTGTAGCCATTGACAAGTCCTTCACAATAGTGAAGTCTCTCTTCCCCTGCATTTAAAGTAAGGAAAAAATTTGCAAGGCTTTATGTATTATGTAGTTAATATTTAAAAGGTGTTTCTGATTTGTAAAGTAGCAGGAGAGTTAGAGTACTAACATATAGGTAATATGCTCTCCATTAGGGTCCTAAAATTGTTCTATACTTACATTTTATTACTGTTTCAGAAATATTTTTTTAAATTGTGTTGCTCTTCGAATTTACTGTAGTTGTAATAACTCCAAACATATTTTGCATTGTTCTTTTAGATGTCTATCCCATTTTCTTCATAATTATTGAAATTTCTTCAAGATCAAAATGTTTTATTAAATTTGTATTTTTCTAACACTAACTCTGTAATTGTTCTAGGCAAACCCACCACTAAGATAAATAGACAAATATTTTAGGTTTTTGTAATTAAACAGATGAACATTGTCATTATAAGCTAAGACATGAAACACTTAGGCATCTGTTTATCAAGATGGTGAAATTTTCTATAATTACACTTTAAAAAAATTCATTACTCTAACATCCTTAAAGATTTGTGTACAGAGGAATACAAAGATCTAGATCTCTAGATCCTTTCTTACTCCTTAAGTAGAAATATTTTTTAATAGAAAATCAGAATTACATTCTGTAAAATGCTGACTTCGTATCTTCTGGTTTGCTGAACAGAAGGCTAGATGTCAATCTCTCTTCTCCAACTGAGCACCAAAAACCAAAACATGTGAGAATTAATTTTTGTCGAGCCAATTAACCTCCAGCATAGCTGTAAACAGAACTACAGGAAAACCAACCTCTCCCACTTATTTCGAAGTATTTCAGGAAAAGGTTCCTAAACTAATATACATGATACACTCCAAGTATGGTCCTACTAGTCTTTATTGCCAAAGACTGTTCATATCCATGGGACAAGACTGCAGCTAGTTTAACTACTGCCCCATAACACGTAGAGCACAAACATTGGGTCCTTTCTGCCAACTCTTCTGTTCCATGCAGAATGCTACTTGCTAGGGCAGACAAAAGCTTTTATCTTGTAAGCTGTTAAGCAAACCCTGATTCATCAAAATAAGTGTTAAGCTATATGGACCAGACGATCAAATCAACACCTGTCAACTGCCCTCAAGTGTTCTCTATCCTTAATACCAAAGTGTATACAAAGCAGTACACCTTCACTCATAGGGCAGGACACAATTTCCTATTTACCACACTAGCCTGCACGCAACACTGAGAATTATCACAGAACAGCTGATGCATCCAAACCCACTGTCCTGCCAAACTACGACCTGAGGGCATGTTGTGTCACCTAGAGTATCAGCTCTCAGATGTCAAGAACCTGCACATCTGCAGTGATCCCTCTAATGCCACTGGAGAAGTGCCATGCCAAATGTTGATTTCAAGTAAGTCAGAATTTTCAAGTCACAGTTGCCTTTAATAGAACCATCACTTCACCTTCAAAGTTCTTTAGCAAGACAGAATAAGGTAGCAAGAGGAGAAATAACTCAGTGCTACTTGTCCCCTAACTACCTCAAACCAAGTAGATACTCCTCATATATTTATAGAATGCAAAAGATACTTGGAACTGGATTACATTCTGAAAAAAACAGATGCTGTCCTACAGAAACATCACATTGGTATAAAGCATTTTTGAGACAAAAAGGGCAATTTGCTATTGATGTAGCAAAATGTGATTTTTTTCTATTTGATAATTTCCAGGTTTTGAGGAAGAACACTTCTCTATCTCCCACACAGAAATTATATTTATTTTTTCAAGAATAAAATACGTATTTGGACAAAGCCGCTAAAACTAATCTGACATTATTACAGCAATCTAATAAAAGAGTAATTGCCTTAGCATGTGGAAATTGTCTTAACATGAGAGGACAATGAAAATCAGACACTTGGTTAACATGTGTCCAACAATTCATTATTAAAGTATGCTTAATACTTAGCAATTCAGTGAAATGAAAATAAATCAGCAGAGTTTTCAGAAAAAAAGATACTAGTCCTTAGAAAAAAAGAAAAAAAGTCATATTTTTAATGCCTTATTCTGTAACTTATTCAGTAAAAACTCAAACAAGTAGGGATATTTTAGAATTGTGAAGTTTCAACTAAGGGTTGTTTTGCCTCATTATTTAGATTAAGAAATTACATTCATGGTCAATGTATCCTTCAGTCAAACCTTTGAAATGATTCCTAAACTTATAAGTAGAAAAAATAGAATTCCTTGCAGCTATATGAAACAAGCTAGGTCTCAAGCCACACTCTGCAGAGATTGGAAAGTAGAAAAAAATTAGTAACTTGCAACAGACTGACTGTAGTGGCACAGCAAGAGTATTTTGGATCAGGTTCAGCTCAACTTATTTATAAGGGCTGAGTGCAGTCAATTTAACAAGAGGAAAAATATCTCTGGCATTTCCAATTAAATCATGCTAAATAATATTTAGGTTATCTTTTTGAAAGCAAATGTTGGGGTTGATAGAAATAATAAATTTATTAAACTTGCTATTTTTTAAGATTGCCCTTACCCTCCCCCTCCCAGTTTTTCCACATACCTACTGGCATATATAATCAGGATATTTTCTAGAAGTAATAAAAACATAATTTAAAATAAATTTAAAATAGACCTATTAGTGTTTCAAAAACAACATATGAAGATCCATTTTTAATTATAACAGCCATTCCCTGTGAAATTTTAGTAGTTGTTAATGAGAGAATCTGAACTTCTTACCTCTAGGTTACACACTGATATTTTTATATTTTAAAAATCAGAATTTAGAATCTGATGTATACTTTTAAAAAGTTTTAAGTACCAAACCATCTCAGAAATTAAAATCGTTTCAGTCCTGAATACTTTATGTAGTTTGGTTTTAGCAAATGAAAATTTTCTTTTGCCTGGAATACATCTGTTTTAATTCAGATGACTTCAGTTAATGAAGATATTTCCTCTGACCAGACTAAATGCTCACATTCTAGTTTTGGATTGTCTTGACATGGATTTTGTGCCTGTCCACACTGCTATGATATCTTGGGGAATTTCTAATCAACCCTGCATGGTGTATGTATAAATCACACTTTGATTCTAGGCTATGTTTGCAAAAAATCTCAGTCAAAAATGGGATTTTCATTAAGCAGAATGTTTCTTTATTTCAAAACTATAAAAAATAGAAATCTTCCCGTCTTCAGTTTTCAATTTGTTATGGAATATGCAAGTATTTATTATGTCTACCAGAGTTATTTTCTTTCTGACTAATTGGGTGTGGAACATCGCAGGAATGATCATAGAAGGAGCACTCAAATCCAAGGAGATCAATCTACGGGGAGGACACTGATTACATGAGGTATCCAAATGGTACTCCTATGAAACCCTACCTCGATCAGGTTATGTCACATCATTCAATAACAAAAATGAGTGGATAATGTTCTAAAATTTGTTTATGAACTGGGAGTAATCATGGAGAGCTGAACATAGTTCCATATTCCACCTGAACATAGTTCTGAAAGAAAAAGTCAGTACTCCACCTTTATTCTAGCACCAAGGAGAAGGAAAAACCAGCATATTAATGAAAAGTTGAAATATATTGTTCTTTTATGATACCACTAACTGAACAACTATGGAAGGAGTGCTAAAGATACAGCACACTTACACAGTAATGAGGAAATGTTCAGCATTAATATGTACTGACTGCCCAATTATTTTACTTCACAGCAAGAATCACAAGGAGCATACTGGAATACCGTAAAACATTTGGATATACTCGAATTTCCTAGCAAAACTACAAGAAATTTACAAACTACTTTATAGCACTTCCAAGATTTCTATCTTAAATATCTTTTGTTCTGTATAAAATTCTGTGTGATTCAGAGTCCAAAGATACTTGCTATTCATGGCAACATCTTGGTACCAAATAAACAGCCATGTTATTAGAAAACTAAAAGTAGTCTGCGACTCAAAATGACAAAATTTCCCAAACTGTAACCTGGAACTCAGAGAGGTTGATTCCATTTAAAACAGGCATAAAATGTTTTTGTTTTTTTGGGTTTTAGCCACAACAAAGATAAGATACTGATGCAAATGCTGGATATGCTCTGGATATGTGGAACAAATGCTCCACAAGTAGAAAGCATGACTACATTAGGGGCAAAGCACACAGAAATCATGTTACTTATCCTTTGTACTTTCCCTAGAATATTTTATCTCCCAGCAATAAATAACTTCTGACCACGCTTCTGCAGTAGTAGAAGCAAAAACAGACAGTGTCTGCTCCCATTGCCAGATGCCTGTGAGCAAGATCTGCCACGATTTATTCTCTCTTCCTATAAAACCGTAGTATTTTCAATTAACATTAGGACAGCTCCCACTTAATCAATACAATTCACGTTTCCTTTATACATCCACATTAAAGCTCTTAGAAAAATGTATCATCTAGTTATATTAGTTCATTTTCTTTCTTTCTTTCTTTTCTCTATTTAGTAACAGAGAACCAGTGCTATTATCTGACATTAATTAACACATTTCTTTTACAATTGAAGGTAACTTACTTTATACTAGGGATGATGGAGGCAGCTGGAAGAGGGGGTGAAAGCCGTGGAGGAACATCATATTCTTCATTTATCAGATGACCATTTGAAAAGACCTGAAAATTGCACAAGTGTTACATTGGGTGTCTCCTCTCATTTACCATCTTGATTGTTTATCCACTAGGTAATACAAAACAGACCTCGAGAAGATTATGGATAAAAGCTTTCCTAGGAGTTCACACTACAGAGATGGTATCTATCAAGTGACTCTTTTGTCCCAGTTTCACAGTACATGTTAGTTTAAAACCTCACCAAAACCCAAAGTTCCACATCATGGTTACTAGAAGGACTGCTCGATTAAAGCTGAACTGCCTGGGGGAGAGTTAAGATTTTGACATTGCAAAATGATCAGTGTGAGAGGGAATTACAGTGGGAATACAACAGATACAGCATACTAATTAATGTTTTTAAAATAAATCTGTGATACAGTGCTTGCCAGAATCCACTCCCTACCCACAGGATTGTCTTCCCAATTCACCTACGGGATTGTCTTCTTGGCTTTTCCCAATTGCAAAAGTATTTTAGATGGATCAGGGATGAAATGTTTCCTTTGTGAATGTGTATACAGCTTGGAACAATAATTCAGATTAGTAAATTGCTTCATTTAACCAAATGACATAGATCTATAATCTGAAGATGACAGTTTAAACAGCATTTGGTTAAAGAAATATATATATGACTTCTCCAGGTTATAATGGCACTTCTACAATGAGTGGTTGTTCTGATTTGACAAGTATTTATTACATCAGCTGCAATACTGCAGCAGACCACAACTGCAATGCTATATGATGATATAAACCCAATAGCCTTTTAAAATCAGATGACAAGCTCTAGCATTTTAAACAACAGCCTAGCTGTAAAATAAATTTTTGTGGCTTGCCTCAATGCTGATAAAAGGACATTCTAGTTATGTATAATATCAGACTTCTTAAGCATCTTTCATCATATATGTCTGTTGTTTGTATATTGTAATTGAATTTCAGTAGCATGCTTTCAAAATAACTAAAATGTCTATACAAAGAACAATATAAAACAGAGATAGAAAGGTTAAGTAGCTTGTGATCTTAGGAAAAGCAATTAGAAAAATTTATGATTTCTAACTACTGTAACATAACCAACAAATCTAGCTTTCCTAGCACAAGCTATGTGGTCTTCAAGAAAAAAAAATAAAAAGGGGAAGAAAAAAAAGAGCAAAGCTTTGTGTTAATAACCTGCTCTGTGAATAAATTACTAAGGTGCTTTGATAAAAGCGATTAGAGCAGAATTAGGTTTTTTTTTTCTTAGGCCATAACCCCTTGATCTCTTTTTAAACCTAAAGACCCCCCAAATGTACATGGCCTTGCAAGTTGTCTGAAGTGGCCTAATGCCAGAATTACTCCCTCTACACTCTCCCTCAAGATAACTTGCTAGAAACAATCCTATACTTCTTTTGACAGAAGAAACACCATCCTTTTACAGGCATCCATACTATTCACACAACCAAGGACAGGAAAACATACTTCTCTTGTGGGTGACAAGCAGTTGCCCCCTAGCCAAACCAAGCTAGACAATCACTGGAAAAGTTGTGACAACTCTGAACATACTCAGTACAGCAAATTTATTACTAGACATTGTGCTGGGGATTTGTCCAGAAAAGAAAAGCTGCTATGGACAAATTACAACAATGTACAACTCCAGCAGCTAGAGTTCTGACACAGAAAAGGAAAAATTCAGTTACAGGTATATGCACTGCTGTAAACAACTGGCAAAGGTTGAGAGTATTGATAATAATGCCAAACCAAAGAATGCAATACTGGGGTTGTGCCATTCAGTACTTTCAAGGATGTTGCCCATATAGCCAGTGGCACATCTAGCTTGGGTTTGGTTGTATGTTTCCCCTTTACATCTTTTCCATTAGAGTATATTCAACATCATGACTAATTTAATGCTCTTTAGAAAATAATGTTTTACTGATAAACAACACAACATACCTTTAGAATACTCAGCTTTTTATGTTAATGCATGCAGTATATCTGACCTTTAACTATATTTGCATACTATAATACTATATAAGTTTATAGAAAATGTACATCATGTTATGTATAGTTTATATTATAGATACTATTATAAAATTTAACTATATTGCATACATTATAGACTGAAGAGGCTACCAAGTCCTGACTCCACCTATGACAGAGGTAACTGGAACATCTATTTCATCAGCAACTGCATACACAATGTTGGCCTAAGTCTGCCAAAGTGGACCTGAGATGTTATGAAATTATACTGCAGCTTACAATACTATATTACCCCATACTATCTTATCCATTAAAAGAATACAGCAGTTCTAGAATTTTCTCTCCAAGCCATTTTTTAAGTTTTTGTGTTAAAATTGTAACTTAGAACCTCACATACTGCTGCTTTACAAATTAGAATATTTAACAGACTATGCCAGCTTATAATTATTAAGTCAAGACACAAGTTCTGAGACATCAGATCAACACTGACCCACCAGTTGCATTAGGGTATCAAGTTAGGATTCAACATATTCAACTCATTTCCTACCTTGGCACCTTCTGCAGGCAGCTCTTGACGTCTGTGTTTCCTCATAAATCCTTGATCAGAACTTATGCGGTTGTGCCTTCCATTTATGTTTGAAATTGCTGTCAGTCCTGGTTTTGGAGAAGCATCATTCCCTATTCGACATCCTACCAGCTGACTTGTCCCAAACACATCCCTGGGACACCAGCCTTCAAGGGGCATCGGCTGGTCTCTGGAAGGCACGCTTTCTGAGTGATGCAGGTGTCTGCTTATCCTGTTCTCAGGTGGAATTGGAGGGGGTCTCTCTGGTGGGGGTGGTGGAGGATCACGCAAGGGAGGTGGTGGTGCTGGCAAA
Source organism: Heliornis fulica (assembly GCA_013399135.1). Classification (NCBI taxonomy): domain Eukaryota; kingdom Metazoa; phylum Chordata; class Aves; order Gruiformes; family Heliornithidae; genus Heliornis; species Heliornis fulica. The sequence continues at coordinate 538,500 of VXBZ01001731.1, read as the reverse complement.
GGTTTGTCTTGTTTCCTCACCATACAAGGAGAAGACTAAAAAACACAGTAAATTAAAAAGTTACATATAGGCATGCATATTTCTCTCATGATCGAATACAGCTTTACCATTTCTAACTGAGGTATTTTCAAGGCGTCACAGGCCTACCTGCCAGAAGGTTAAACATCCGTCTTGCCATCGTATTCTGCAGACAACCTAGCCTCTCTCTCTTCAGAAAGCACACCCCTTTTTGCTTGTGCAGGGTAACTCAAGGAAGGAGGTAGACGGGAGAAGGAACACTGACTGAGGCAGATTCATCTGACCTGTAACTTTTTTTTATTTTTCCTGTGCTTTAATTCTTTAAATCACTCGGACGCTGAAATGAATTCTGAGGAATGCTTGGAAAAGGCTGAAAACCAAGTTACCAAAACACCCAAACCAAACCTTATACAGATAGCCTTAACAGCACAAATCAGATAAAACCAAAACATTCTCATTAGGCCTGAACTCCTAACAGCATTTTACAAAACAGCATTTGGGACAGGTGCTTCCAAAATGACTTTCCTCTTACCACCAACTACTGTAAGCAATACAGGGAAGATGATTTCCCTTCGAAGGTGTAATCTTCCCAGACTCCAATAAGGCTGCATATTATTACCACTTGAAGAGACCGAGGCCACAGAAACTCTCCTTGTTCTTACTTCAAGTTAACCCACCACTACTCATTGAGAAGCAGCTCAACATGTTACTTAGAGTGAAAATAAAAGTTATTCAGTTGCAGGTCTATTCAAATAAACAGAATGGGATATTTAATAAAGAAGTGTCTAATTCAGCTGCTACTTAAGAAAAATAGCTATTCTCACTGTCACAGCAGGAACATAATGGCTAGGGACAAATTTTTTGTTACAGCTTATAATTATATTTTCCATTGCAGAAAGAGAGAAGAGTTTTTTTGACTGAAGTAGTAGTGTTGGCAAGGCTGAACTGTCTTCTTTCAAAAAATAAATAAAAATTAGGCCCCATTTTCCCCATGTTATTTGCTTTTTGTCCGACCCCCAATTATTTGTTGGTTTATTTCAGATAAAGTTTCAAGGAGAAAACCAGCAATTTTAAAATAATGTAAAAAAAACCAAGTTTAAAGCAATATTAATGGCATTTCTGATTTTTTTCATAAGCAATGAACTTCATAAACAATGCTATTGTAAAATTAGTTTTTAATGGATGTGCCAAACGTTTAGGATATATACTCAGTGTGTTATAAATTCCCTTGTATAATATAAAAAAGTAATTGCAGAATTCTAAATAAACTATTCAAAACTCTGTTTTTTCTGTCTAAATTATAACCCACTATCATCTTAAGAGGAGGTTGATTTTCAAGCCAAGAGTAAAAGCCTGACAAAATAAATAGGGTGCTTCATACTGGATTACTATGAGCATATAGGTTTCAAGTCATGTTTTGACCTTGAGTTTAAATTTATCATCTAAAAATCAGAATTTAAATAATCCTTTCTCTACAGCAATCACAACAAAATGATCAACTCATAGTACAGCAACAAGAATAAGTAACTGTTCTCATTCACACTTACCACTCAAAAAAATCATTGCATCTTTCGTGTCATTAGTTTAACAAAAGAACATATAATTTATTAGCTATGGAGTCAACATTAGTTCCCTTGAAATTTGAGTCATAATATATGCCAGCTAAGGTTTGAAAGCAGGGTATCTGCACATATTTTTTGTGTAAGGATACTGTGGAAATTGAACATAAATCACCATCAGTGAACAACATATAATTTAAATGAGACAATGACCTGAAAATCTATTTTCAGGAAGCTTTAATTTCTATTTATTTTCATGAATCGGGATTTTTTACAGAACTGCTCCATTACAACAATATTTTCATAATTCTGACCATAGAAAAGTGCAATATAATAATCAGACAAACAGGTCACATTTGACCAACACATGTAGCTGTGAACATCTGACTACTTAAGGTATTATGAAAAGAGACAAGCACTTGCCTAAGTCAACTGAGGGAGATAGGAGGTGTAGTCAATGTGGATCTAATCTAAAGTTTTTCTAAGCTATAAGGTGTTAGAAGTTCTTTTGGACAGCAAACTCCTGAAAAAGAAATTACACATGGAAAAATTCATAATAGCTTATCTTCCAAAACAAAAACCTTAGCTTGAGAAAAACTGAATACACTTTCCCAATATTTAGATGTAAAGAAATAAAGGTTCAGTAAGCCTTACCTTTGGTGATCCAGTCGGGCTGGCACATGGTGACCGTGCTACTCCCTTCTGAATAAGATCTAGTCGAGGAGGTACAGGTGGAAGACTAAGATGTGGGATTTGCAGGGGGTCTGGAAGTGGTTTTCTTCTTTGTGCAAGAGGGGAAGATCCTGGGGAAGTCACTGGTGAATTCTGCCTCTCATTGCACTTGAAGATTTAAAAAAAAAATAAATTAAAAGAAAATAAAAATACTAGTATTTACCTGATGACCAAGTATACAACTTCCATTCCCCAACATGTTTCATAATGGATACCCTGCTACTATTAATTAATATAGATAGTATAGGTGCTCATATTCTGGTTACTGAAAAAGAAGTCTACAAGTCATTGTACCTAAAAGCAAGATCTGTTTTAACTTACAACGAAAATAAAAGAATATATAATCCAGTAATTGGTTTAAAAAACCAAGAAATTATCATCATACAAAAGCAAACAATCACAGAGACTGCTGTAGCACTGCTATTCTCAATGACATTTTTTATTCACAGTGTGTATTTCATCCAAAATTGAATACATAAATTTTAAAAGCTGGATGCCTATGATGTTGTCTATTAACTGCAGCCCATTTTTGATACACATTCCATAGAAAATGGAATGCGTGTGTCTTTGTAAAATTTATGAATCAAAATCATCAGCAAGCCAGCAGGCAAAGCAGTTATTCCTTTGCTCATTAATTTGCTGATTTACAAAAATTATTTTAGGACAATTCAGTTTATCATTTTAGCAAATATTAAACTAATGACATGCACACAGGCTTAACACCCCCCACCACCACCCCCCAGCCAGTGACAATTTTTTCCCCTTGACTCATCCTTTCAAATTCACCAGAACCAAAGACTTCAATCCTCAGTACAGGCTCCACCTGTTTTCACAACTAGCTCCTGAACCTCATCTGGATGACTTTTAACATATGCAGTTCAGTTGTTTGTAGAAATCAGTTGAAGTTATTTCTGTGAACCCACTGCATTTGCACCAGTGTGCTGCAAGCAGACCTGGATACTCATGCTGCTCTGTGCTTTCCTGGACAGAAGATGTGAGTAGCTGAAGACATTCACAGCACGCATCAGCCTCAGGCCACTTGTGCACCGAGGCATCCTTGTGTTCTTGCTATATAAGATGCCAATACAGGTTAGCAATCCACCATCTTCTTAAGGAAAGCATATAAAATTGCTCACAAAAATACACCCATCTGGTAAGCAAAATCACTTTGAAGATAACCTCTCTCCCCTCTTTTTGTTAGCTTTTCCCCATCAATTCTATATATTGCATGCTGATGACAGGGATGGGATTAAGAAGTTCTTTAACAAGGTAAATAAATAAATAACATGACCTTTCTTTACATATAGTGACTACATTAAAAATTCTGAATGCTTAATAAAATTTCAAAGGATATCCAGGAAAAGAATCTAGTATACTGACTCCTTACCCTACCCTACACACTACAGCTCAGTTTACTACTCTGTTCTATGCAATTGGGACTGTGATCAGATTTCCTTCAGAAACAGGAGCCACCATAGTGTAACTGGGTAACACTCAAGAAAAAATGAGACACAGGGGTGAAAAAAGTGTTGAAGAGCTAGAAGGCTGAGGTTTAATTCCAGTGTCAGACCAATTTGTTTTGTTATATGTAGGATCTTTTAACATGTGTGTGTGTGTGTGTGTGTATATACATACACATACATACCATATATATGGAGGTTACACCTCTAAATTAAAGAGATTGAGCAACTCAAGATTCATGCTCTTCATGGCTAAACAGAAGCTTACCAGTATCTCCCTTCTATAAAGTACTCACAATGTTCATATTAAATGGCTTGAATATAGTCCTTAATTTTTGCATCCTTTAGTTTCATTTAGTCCCTGACCTTGGTTGAAACTCCATACATGAATGATGATGAGGTGCTTAGCCTCTCTAAACATTATGGGAAGTTGAATAACTAAGCTAGATATGTGTCCCACAAGCACATCTGAGCAACCATAATTATAAATTACTGTAAATTGAATGTCAATTCATTTTCCTTAACAGAAAGCATCTATCAGTTGAATATCACATTAAACATTGTATTGTTTAATAGCACTAGTTTTCAAAGTTCACTTGTAACTCTATGCAGCATTCTGAAATGCCAAGAGCCATCTAATATATATTCAATGCTTTGGCTTTAGCATCACAAATTTGTTTCCCAAAATATTTTAAATAGAAGACAATAAGAAGGTGTGTCACTTCCCAAAAGACTATTCTATATTTAAAATAAAGAATTGTAGCAGTTTCTACATTTTATGTGTCACAAAACATACTGCATTTCAGAAAGGAATGGTTCCAGAAGATCTAAGAAACGATCTTATATGTATATAGCATGCATTGGAGAACAATAAGAGAAATAGGAAAACCTGAAGTCTGAGTTCTGGACAGGAAACATTTGTTTGGCATTTAGGATGTTCTAATGGCATACAAACACAACGTTAATTAACCTGAGTTTCTAAGAAGGTAGCCTGACAGTCTCAAATGTGTGCAAATCCACAGTTAAAAGACCATTATAGTGACAGCATCTTCAAAATATCCATCACTATTTCTCTGTGAAAACCTGCTTTTACACAGTTCTGGTCTCATCCATGTGAGAGCTCATTTCTCCTGTCATAACAACAGTCCAGCTCCAGATGTCAGAAATATAGAAAATATTCAGATTAAAAACACGGGACTGATGTTATTTTCAGATTTATGGAAACAAGTGGCTTATATTTAGCAATATTTAGTAACACCTTATATTTAGTAGGCAGTAACAAAAACTAGGACAAAATGAAAATTTTAAAATTCAAGATTCTTAGAACCTGACATGGTTTTAATTCTATTGAACCAGGAGATTAATTTTGTGTGATTTTAATTCCCTATATATCTGGCATGTAGCTATCTCTAACCATCATATTCCGTGAATAGTAAATCACAATTGCCAAAATGAAATGGACATTTTTCAAAGTTGCAGGCATGTGAAAAAACTTCAGTTTAATCTTAAGCTTACATCAATGTCTTGTTTCAGAATCGTATAGCTGTCTTTCAGTCTCCTGAACTACTATTGCCTACAGACACTATGGTATCAGAGCATGCTGGGACACCAAAGATTTCAAAAAGAAAACTGATGATGGCCACTTGATGAAAGAACAACTTCTGAAACACAAGGCAAAAAGAAGGAAAAAACTCCAAACAACCTGCCCACTCCCCTCCCCCAAAAATCCAAACCAACAAAACACAGTAACAACAAAAAAAAACCCAGTTGATAGCAAAAGCAAGTCCTCTTCCCTACAAGGAAGCTTAATCCATGTCACCACTTGGAAATGAAGTGAGAATACTTTGCTGGGAGAAATACAAAATTATGATCCCTTGTTTAGATATACTGAAACTAAAAATAAAACAAAGAAGCCAAAATATTCAACAGCAACAAATGGGTTTTCTCAGCACTCAGTATCTAATTTCCATCATATTCACGTTATAAAACCCCTGTATTTTTCCTGTCCACTCCACCCCCAGTCTGTCCAGCCGCATCATTTGATGCTTGTTGATAGCAAAGCCAACAGGATGGCTGCACTTCTCGTGGATGCCAGGGAATAAGCAGATGTATGCAATACCTACTCTTTTTGGCAGACTCCCTATAGACGAAGAAATCTACTTTTTTTTTTCTTTTTGTCACCTACTAGAGATCTGTCTATTTTCCATTCCCTGGAAGTAAAGCAGAAGTGAGAGCAGCAGGCTGACAAAAAGATAAAACGAGGAAGCGATTAAGACACAAACTAATACAAATGAACTGGCAGTGACAGAAGACAGACCTCCAGCCTACAAAGGGGCTCTGCTGCAACACGCGCCGACCTGTGCAATAAAGATGTAATTAAGGAAAAGAACACAGCCTCCTTCGTAACAATGTGGACTTCATCTGGCTGGCATGACTGCTGCCAAGGGAAAAGCAGCTGTGACTTACTTTGCAATTGTAGTGCAGAGCGGACCACCTTTGTGTTGTTTAATCAGATGTGTTCTTTATTGGGATATACTGGTATCAGTTTGTCCCCAGTGGTTGTGAATTCAAGAATTAGGCTGTTTCTGAGACTGATTACAACTTCTAGCAAAAATTTTTCTGATGGAAATATTAGCAGTTGGGTTCTTGAATAAAGAGTTTAGGCTTCAAATGCTTTTCTGCCATATAGGCACATATAAAAAGCACACTCAACACAAATCTTAACAAGTGACTGACTGAGGAATATTACCTGATTGTTACTGTCCTGCTGGAGCCAACTCAGTAATTTATAAATTGCATAATGAGGCATCTAAGAATGTTCAAGCACACCTACACTATAAATGGACTTTTCATTTCCAAGTAGTTCCCAGAAGCTCCTTTATTTCGAGTCAGCCAGGAGTAACTCACATATTTGTCATTCCCTCAGGATAAACTGTGACGTAAACAGATTAGTATCATCTGGATATAAGAATTTGTATGAGGATATAAAGATACAGCACTTAACAATTATTGCTATAAACTTTTATTACATAGACAAGTTTGTTCTTTATTTGATCTTTCCTTTGCTGATGCAAGAACAATGCACGTGAAGGAGGGAGATGAAGTTCAGGCTGCGAGAGCCGGCACCACACTTCCCAAAGGAGTCGGTAAAACATGTTGTAACTAAGGGAGGCACGCTACCTCCCAGCATTTACACCTCTTTCAAATACTAATAGTTAAGAGAGGAAGGACTCTCTTCTTGTTGTGTAGCATGACTTTGATCAATTCCCATAAACCAAGTGTGCCATCAAAGAAGGACGTGACATGTGAGTTAAGACTGTATGGCTGAGGGAATGCCCGGGTATGTATTGGAAGCCCGATTTGACATATTCCTGTATTTTCCAGGATGAAATTAAAAACATAAAAAAAAAGACATATACTGCATAGTAATCATTAACAGAATGAAATCAAATTAATAGAATGAAAATGAGGGGAGGAGTCAAACCCAGCACCCTCCAACATTTTGAGAACCAAGGTTTTTAGTCATGATTTGTTGAGTTTGACCTAACTCATGTGCTGGAAGAAGCTTAATCACAACAAAAACAACCTTTCAGCTTTGACAACTTATTATTTTGAAGTAACAATGTGAACCAAAGTGAGGTTTAGGTGCATTCAGGCCACTGGGAAATGAATTCCAGAAGGGACAGTTACTCCCCAGACAAGATAACTTTAGTTTTATATTAAAGTGTTTTTAGATAATGCAAATTCTTTTCAAGCTATTTAAAACCTCAGTGTCTCCCATACTGCTAGAGCCTTCCTCAATGCTTTTGTGTAATATTATTGGGATCAAATAATTGTCTTAGTATTTATGAATTCAAAATTATTTGTTCTTAACTAAATACTGCATTATGCAGTAATATATTTCAGGATGTGTTATACAATAATGTATTTCAGGATTTTCCTTAATTTCTTTCTCTTTAAAAAGACGTGTATCTAGTAACGTCTTATACAAGGTGAAGTGACAGATAACTCATAATTCACTGAGACAATGGAGTATTAAACACTATGGAATAATAAACATAGTCTTACTGAGACTCAATATTCTCTGTAAAAATAAAAATTAAAAATTAAATATTTACCTGACCTTGTAATCTGCACTTTTTTTTTTACATGAATTTTGTAACACTGCGCTTGGCTAGCACCAATGGTACAGAGCTTAGAAAAAGAACACTTCAGGCAATAACTTCATTATCTTATCTGATACCATGGGGTTGGAAACTTCTCAGCAATGAGACAACAGAGATTTTGGCACCATTCTTCATATTACACGAAGAAATATCTGAAGACAATTTGGAAATTAAAAAAAAAAAAGCTGCTTGATGAGGCAGATAAGCAAACTAATTGCAGTGGATTTCTCCAAAGCCTCTGTTACAGCTGATCTGCTGCTGACTCACACAGAACACCAAGCAAGAAACATTATTTTTTCTTAAAGTGTATCCATTACTCTGTCCATTAAAGAATGAGTAAGAAGCTTTGTGATTATTCTTTTTCTTAAAGCAATTTCAAGTCTGAAGTTCCACAGGGACTTATTTCAGGTACCTCTTAAAGTCTATGAGAATGCTTCAGAGACTTAGTAATAAACAGCAGAACTGGTATATTTTCCTGATATCCAACCAGTCAAAATTCATAAAGGTACAGCAGGTGATTAAAAAAATATCTTTACACTTTATTGACAATTCCAAAAAAGTATTTTTCAGCTTTTTAATTTGTCAAGCAGAGCTCTCTTATAAAACCCACCCAGGCCCCTTAACCAGTGATGAACCTGACTACGTGCTTCTAAAATGAGCTTACTGCTCTTTGAATTATGAATTTCTTTCCAAATACAAGCTGCAAAAGTAGTGAAAACTGACAGTAACAGCCTAGAAGCATTTTAACAATGCCACTCCCACAAGGTTTTCAGGACAATAAGGATTGATCTGAATATTTCTGCAACAAATCATGAAGCCCTACAGTCACTTTCATTAGAACTTCACATCCCTGGAAACTTCGTTGTCTAGTAAGTTTAATATTCCAGCTCACTACTAGCCACACAGTGAGACTTTCCCAGGAATACCACATGGTCCAGCTAGGTGATATTCAAGGATTAACAGCTTTACCTTAAAAAGCATACATAAATCTTGCAATAAAAGAAAAAAAAAATAAAAATTTCTTCATTTGGATTATAAAGTTGACAACAGATACTTGCAGGTTGGCTGCAAGACCAGAATTGTCTTTGCCATCCAAAGTCCACTGGTTCAACAAGTCAAATGATTTGCAGCCATTATACACAGTACCATGTTCATATTAACAGCATTAATAAGAAACAAAAGAAAAATTCAAAAAGCATAAACTCCTAATGTCATAGATGAGAAAGAACTTCTTCTAGCAGGCTCTGAAGAAACACTGTTTAGCAGGAAAAAAGAAATAATAATTGAAAAAAATAGACAAGGCTGATGAAGGTACTGCTAACAAAAAATATAGATAAATAATGCTGTGCTCCACACAGCTGGTACAGTTAAGAGCAGCTCTGTACAACGATATCAGTTTTAAGAAGAAAACAGCAGCTGAAGACCACCAAATGACCTAATAATTCAACATTTTCAATTAAGGACTTCAAGAGGTTAACAAAGAGTGGAAATTGCTGTTCCTAAACTTTAGGAAAATTAATAGGTTTCTTTCACTCAAGAATGAAATTAATGACATAAAAATAGCAAGCACCAAAGCACTCAGTGGATACTGAAAACAAGACTTCTTATAGTAAAACCTATTGTTCCTTCTTTTGATAAAAGCATAATGCATTTTTGCTTTATCACAGAAGTGATAGTGTTATTAAAGCCCATCAATTCAAGGCTATCTTACAAAGGTCAGGCTGCAGACTGCAATTTAAGTCCAGGCAGGAAGGATAAACTGTTCCCAAGAGTAGACCATGTTGTATTACATACACCACACAAGAATGATTCATATGACTTAAGAGGTTAGGAAGGATATCAGAAGTATGTATACTAACTGACAGATACTCTCAGATATGAGCGTGAAACACTGTGGAGTTTGGGTTAGGGATTTTTGTTGGGTTTTTTTGTTTGTTTTTTTGTTCGGGTTTTTTGGTGTTTGTGGGGGGGGTTTGTTTGGTTTTTGTTTAAAAAAATACAAGAATAAGGAAATGTAAAAGTAAGATGTTCTAGAATTAATTCCAAGGCAACTATTCAATTTAGATTACCTTAGTAAAAGGGAAAACACTGTAAAATTCTGAGTTGCAGGGCTTATGAGAGCATCTGTTTTATCTATTCTAGGCTAAAATATAGCAGTGAAAGCTAACAATATAAAATAAACGTTTGTAATGATACTGCTTATTTATCAGTGATAAAGTCTCTTGTGACTACAGGAAGATCCTAAATTAACATAGCACTTTGAGAAAGAAACCCATCCCAAAACAGAACAAACAATTTTAACCTTTCCTGTTAAAAGTACCTGTCAACAAAAATACAGGGAAAAAGAAATCAACAACTCATATGAAACATGATTAAAGGCTAATTGAGTACAATACACATTGGTTTCCAAGTCCCCTTTACAAAGCAGTAATACTTATAACCTACTTAGAAATTCAAGTTTAATCCTAAAACTTCTGTACCTGTGTATCCACAGATGTGCAGAAAAGTAATAACGTATTCTGTAGATATATAGGTTTTTTTTTTGTTTCTTAAAAAAAAACAAAACCTCATGGATATATCCATACAGCTTATTTTGGATGAGTCTCATCTGTTCATATCAGCCAAGAATCTGCATTTTTTCCCCCTACTATTCAACTTCAGTATTACTGCTGCTGCATTTTGTTCTTCCAACATGTGAACTCTTTAGTGAGTTGCTGAAACTTAGAGCATGAAGTGCAACCTCTCACTGTTTACAGTTACAGGCAGCTTAATTTACAAATGTATAGCTTTATCTAGTCCAACAGTATTTGAAAACTTACCTTTCGGACTGAAGCCAAACGGTTCATCATTAAAGACTCTTCTCTATCATCATCATCATCCAAGTCCAACATAGGCATGCTAAAGCTATCAATAATACTGCAGCACCTGGAGTTTTCATCCCTTGGATCAAAGGGATCCACAATGATTGGTTCAGTTCCTTTGATTTCACACCGGCAGAAAGGACAGCCTTGGCCGTCAGATTCCTACAGCAAGACCAAAAAGGACATAAATTTTAAAAATTGAAAACACGAAGTAATTTACAGAGTAGGTCTTACATATTTCTACACAAAAATGCCCATAACAAGTCTCTCAAAACTTATAAAGGGCTGGTGTAAACAGGAAACAGATTTGTAGATCTTTAACTGCAGTAAATGGTAAAAAGACTGCACTTTTAAAACTGTCTTTCTTCGGAACATTAAGCTGCACTTAGAAATAATTAATCAAAATGCAAACATTATCTGTACCAAGCACCAAAATGTAATTGTCTTAGTAATACAGGTCTGGAACTAACACCTTGCATTTAGGATTATAATTTTCCTGTTCTTTCGGGGGAAAAAAGATGAGGTGTGTAGACAGACATAATGCCTTTTATTATGTATCTTTTATGTTAAACATAAAGTATTTATTTTTCATTTTAGGTTAGAAAATGCAGATGAGCTTTAGGGCATGCAGCTCTTATTCTCTGAAGAAGTTTATATATCTAGTCCATCACAGCTGCAACATTACCCTCAGAGAGTGATATACTTACAGAATATGTGAAGTTGCAAACTTTTTTTTTATATGCTTAAGTAACAGACCAGGATTTTACTATGTTTTTCAGTAAATTATGTATAGACAAGTAACTATTTTCATATGTTAAGAGAAACAAGAATTACTTGAATTTTAACTTCTAAGTGTTATGTTATGTTATTTCCAAACAGCCATATTTTCATCTCTTTAACTCATTTCAAAAATATGTTTTATCTCATGAGAAGTATATCAAAAAGCCTTTAAAGTAAATTTCAGACTACTAATCATCAAAAATATCAGAGACAAGTCTTCCAAGCACTTATGCAGAAATTTTTCCATCAAGAGGCACAATGTAAATTGGAATTAAAAAGAAAACCAAACCCCACCCAAAATTGTCTTGAGGTTTTGAGATACCAAGATAATTTGATCTGAATTCAGAAATCATATTGTGCCATATCTGTACTCAGGTAGACAGACATCTCACAAGATAGCAACACCAAAATAAATTCTAAACAATCTACCTATCATGAAATATCATCAAACAAGTGCAACTTTTGATTTCTCAGATGCAAGGACAGCTTTAATTTTTTTCTAGCATTATTTTTATCTTGACAGTTGCTAGTCTTACTAAACTGACAAGTGATTTTACAGTTTGTGGAAGAACTGTATCCCAAGGCCAGATAACTATAAACGATGTCTCCTGACAGAAGTCATGTCTACTTGCATGGTTAGCACTGGATTTTCATTTTGTACCGAAAGATATATGTAATCTAATTTTAGCTGCATTGCATCCTAATTACAAAGGACTAGTTAACTTCACTTATTACTTCTATAAGTGCCTCCAAATTATATTAGCCTACTGAAGCAATCACTGTTAAGTGAACAAAAGTAATCCCTTACTCATAAAATTCTTTAGTTTCATCTTCTAATAACAGCCTCACAGATAAGGCAAAGAGCTTTTCGTTTTCAAGGGTCTTGTGTATTTGTATTGTCAAAGAGTTCTGTACTAGCAGCTTCCTTCCTTTCTTTTCAAAAGCATGTAGTTCACCAAAATACATTGGGTAGCCAATCGTAGCAGCAGACACTTCTATTTAACAGCATGAATACAACTGAGAAATTAAAATGGAGATCTGAGACGTTTATATGAATACACACGTGTCCATGCTCACAGCAAGGTTATTTAGAACACTGAGAGGGTAATCTTATGAAGCTTGCAATGCAGCATACATGCCTCATATGTTTTCAGAATCAAGTCCAGGCATGTGGTTTATAGAAAAGAACATGAAGAAAACAATATTTTAGTCCTGCTGCATAATACAAAAATGAAACAGTTAAGTCTCATTTGAGAGACTGATCTACATAAAGGTGAGCAACTCTGAATCATCCTTAGTATTCTACGCAGATCTTATGTTGCTTACTCAATTCTTTTCTGCTTAGTGAAAACATCTGTATTGGACCTCTTGAGGCATGTCTAATGAGCCATTATGCTGCCAATTAAACACTAGCCCACCAGAAGCTCGCAACAGCTGACAATACTACGGGGCAATATTCCTTCATTGCCTCTCTAATTATACAAAAGTTAAATTTATAATGTAGTCTGAAACATACCTGGCCAATTACAGCTGATTGCAATGTTCTGATGAAGCTTGATGTTTCTGAATATGGCATTTCTCTGAGCTTTATAAGGCTTTGTTGTCTGCTTCCTGAATCTCTAGTTATTGGCTAAAATACTAAGGGCCTTAGCTTCTAAAGTCTCTGTAATCAGAGCATATCACTGGCTCAGCACTGGGCCATGCTGCATCCATGCTATGAGACATCCAGCAATCAAAGCTACAAAGATTTCAGTCATTTTCCTTAGTTCTTTCAGTTAAGGGCTGGGGGAGGAGTGCAGGAGGACACGGACAACATAGGCAGACCTCTGTCATTCACAATGAAACTAGAAGGAACAGAAAACAGGTACTCCTGAAATTAGAAATATTGTTCCAGCTCAGCAGCTGCTTAGTAGAGAAATAAATGTTCTCATCTGGGTATATCTAAGACGTAATTTTCTCTAAATTTCTGATCTGTGAGAAATTTGAAAGATTTGCATTTGACGTAAAGTCACATTTCAGAAAGAACAAGAAAATCGAAAACTGAGAACATGCCTTTTACAGCGGGTTTTATGGCCAATGGAAGAGAAACCTCAAATGACAGTTCTGATACATTGCGTTGGCTTGCTAACGATGATTTCTTAATTAGAAATTTGAGAAGAAAAACTATAGTACTTAAAGTCGTATCTCAAATATGAGAATGAAAACTAATTAACTGAGATGAACTCATTCAAAACCAGGTCAAAAATGGACTAGACCTAATAGGGTGTTTTTATTATTCTCACTACATTTGTAACCACAGACCAGTGCTTAACTACGGTGGAGTCCTGTCTGTGAACAGGATGACCTATACTTCTCCCCACAACATACAGATAGAAAAGAAGGGGGCAGGTAGAAGAAGGCAGAAATGGTTCAGTTTGAGAAGCAGCTATAAGGGGAAAGCCTAAAGTTGTAAAGAGGAATAGCTTCTACTTTTCTTTCTAATTTTTAAGTCAATTGGTTGTTAACCACATTGCACTAATGGTACAAGTGCCCCCTTTTCCACAGACTGGTGTGTCCATGAACAATAGGGACAAAACACACCGACCTCCCTATGAAGTCTGTGTTCCCAGGGATACTCTGGAAATTGCACTGAGGGATCAGTTTCCCTCCATTCAACCTCTTACCCCAACAACTACCTAAAGGTAGGAGGTTTTATGCTTTACATATCATTAACAAGAATCCCAAGCTTATTTTTCTACAGGCAATTTCATCATCTGTACTACTGACTGAATCCTTCCTCTCAGTAAAGACACCCTGTCTCCTTAAAAAATGCTGTTTAGCCAGTTATCCACATCCAGCTGCTACCTGCCCTCATCATGCCTTCTGAACGCATAGTGAGGTGACGCGAGTGGTTGAATTGTGACCAAATGCCCAGCTTTCACTGGTTGAGTAAGTACTGCACTCAGGGAATCATGGAATACATTGGGTTGGAAGGGACCTTTAAAGGTCATATGGTCCAACCCCCCTGCAGTAAGCAGGGACACCTTCGGCTAGACCAGGTTGCTTGGAACTTCATCAAGCCCGACACTTTAATGCTTTCGGGGATGGGGCCTCCACCACCTTTCTGAGCAACCTGTTCCAGTGTCTCACCACCCTCATAGTGAAGAACGTTTTCCTAATATCTAATCTCAGCCTACCCTGCTCCAGTTTGAAGCCATTGGCCCTCATCCTATCACTACCTGCCCTTACAAACTGCCCCTTCCCAGCTTTCCTGTAGGCTCCTTCAGGTACTAGAAGGCCACTATATAAGGTCTCCCAGGAGCCTTCTCTTTTCCAGGCTGAACAGCCCAAGCTTGTCAGCTTGTCTTTGTATGAGAGGTGCTCTAACCCTCGATCAATCTTATGGCCCTCCTCTGGGCTGCTGCTCCAAGAGATCCATGTCCTTCTTGTGTTGAGAGCTCCAGAGTTGTTTTTACTTAGCAGCAGTCACCAAATGGCCTTTGCAAGCCTAAAAGTCCAGATTTTAATGATTCCTGGAACTCATATATACATATACATACACATATACATACACATACACACACACACATATTTTACAGATTTTGGTCCACAAAATGAAAAAGTATATGATATTATATATATAATGTCCTTGTAGCCTCTGAGTAACTGAAGAAGTACCTGTGTGACCTACTCTAGGGAACCTGCTTTGGCAGGGTGTTTGGACTTGATCTCTCAAGGTCCCTTCCAACCCCTACAATTCTGTGAGTCTGTTAAAAGTAAACATGTATCCACACTGTAGACAGGGATGTAACAGAGTAATCCATTCATTTCTCCACTAACCGAAGCATGACAGTACCTGCCACGCTGTAAGACAAGAAGTGCACATAAGGTGTCCACAAGGCTCTATCTTCACATCCTTGTCATTCTCTGCACAGATTTTACACAGCTGAAAAGTGGAACCCATTTCACAGTACAATTCATACTGCTCCTGCAACAAAAGAAAGTCAAGTGGTTATTTCTTTATTGCAATTTGTTCATAAAGAATATACTGAAGCAATAGTGACCAACATTTCTCCAAGAGCCACTTTCCTTCTCTGTGCCTAACAGGTTTTCTACAATCTTTTCACGTGTATGTACTATGCAAGGAATAGATCCTACTTCTCCTTTGTTAAGGAGCAGATAATGAATGCATGGTCTTAAGTGACAAATTAAACAGGAACAAAATCAGGATTTATTTTTCTAGGTACGAGTTTAGGACTAATAAAAGTTACTGAATTAAAAAAAGTCAAGAGGACTTCTTATCTACAGCATGGATGTAGTACGGTGAACTAAAGCAAACAACCCTTCTGAAGGAAGTATGGCAAGAATCCCCCTGTGGTAACATGGCAAGAGTAATGCACAGATCATTCAGTATCTGTATCCTCACAAAACTGAAAGGAAGCTGTAAGAACACTTTCAGAAGGAATACATAAGAGATGAAGCTTGAGTCCAGAACAGTTTTGCAGAATGGGGTATTGTTGGAGAAGTGGCTATCAAATATACTTGTGTAGGAACAAACCTTCTTTTAACTCTTGAAAAAAGTAAACTTTGAAAGCTTAAAATAAGTAGAAAACATGTCACAGGAAAATAAGCAGTTATTGCTGAGTAAAAGGAGAAGAAATTAAGTTATAACGAAGAGAAGAGAGACAGCTCCTACTTACAGCTGTAGTCAGTACTGAAAATGCTTATGGCGGAGCTCTCAAAGAATCTGTCTGCAGCAATCTAGCTCTGCAGCCACGCTTATACCATCTTTTCATAGTTTTAAAGCTGTCACTTTTGTTGCTTAATTACTGCAGTTTCATGTTATTTAAGGCAGCATTCACACAGTTACCATCAGAATTAACTAATGGTGTCATAACTACAAGTTCAAAAGCAACTGAATTCATTTAGTGAATTCAAAATATGACTGGCTTTTGAAGTACAAGATGGTAACTGAGAACATCTAAGCTCCTTCACATTTCTTTGAGGAACGGTAAGGATAGAGGCTACATAATACAGTATACCCTTAACCTTCTAGTGTGAATTACAGCATAATTTTTAATCAAGCATTTGTGTTCTGGTACCTCCTTTCTATTACTCAAGTATCAAACATCTGCATATTAGTTTATTGCCTCATCACTTAACAAGACTCCAAACACATCCAGATATTCTAATTTTCTCTGCAAAGTTACTCCCTTTAGGCACTTCATTATTTCTGATGTTTTTTCCCTGATCTCTCTTTAATTTGCACAACAGACAACAAAGAAAGGAGAGAGACCCTGGTAGAAGCATCTTTGTGATATATCATCTATACTTTTTCCTCCTGGGCCTGTCAACAAAGTGCAGCATTCTTATTCAGGCTTCAAAAACTACCATTTGATCTCAATTTTATTTCTGTATTCCCATCTGCTATTGGCAAAGAAACATCAAACTACATAAACCTGTAACATAAGTATCAGAAAAATCTTAATAAACGTTAACACACTTCTCACTTTGAAGAGGCTTAGAATAAACAAAACTTTCCAAGACATGCCGTCTGCGTCACCATCATCAGCTCCAGAATTTAAAGCATTATTATCCCGTTCTCCATCTAAGTACTTCTATCAACAACATACTTTCACTCTTCTGCAACAATTTCTCACATTTTAATAAAAGCTTGTTATCACTGATAGATGGGATACTAAGGGAAGTGAAGATTATAAAATAACTGACAAAACATACCTGTGTGACTTTTATGTGATCATGTGGTGTGGGCTCACATAATCCTGTCAAATCAGGATTATAACTTCGTCCATCTGGAAACAGATAGCTGCATCACAGAAAGATTGTTATAAATATGCATATTTGTTCAGCTTTGTTAACTAAATAAAGCTTATGAAATTTCAAAGGGGCAGAATAATTTACGGTATACATTAATTAAAATGCATTACCTTTCATGATTTCTTATTTTCTGTGTGCAAGTGAATTGCTACATAAGAATTTTGACACAAGCTCAAGTCTATTCATAGAAACATAGAAAAGATTTTGATATCACATGCATACCTACCACCAGAATGCAGTTGAGCTTTGATTGGCAGGTAACTTTTTGGGAATGACTCAACAGAATATTATTTTAGATCTTAATTTCACAGTGAACTTATACTTATGTATAGTTCATATGTTCCTAGTGATCCTCCATGTGAGCATCACTCTCAGTGACTTCACAGACTATTTCAAGTAATGGAGCAGAAGTGTGTATG